>OX461810.1:84395315-84474574 GCA_949802685.1 Dicyrtomina minuta | reverse complement strand
TAGTTTAATAAACTACTATGTACACAACTATTATGCAATCACAGTAGACTCATTAATAGCTTTACTTGCATATTTTTGCATTAGTCATGGGCAAAAAATGCCTAAAGTTTGGTTGTGAGGAGGAAGTGAGGCAGTAGGAAACATTCGAAATGTCCGGGTAGGAAAATTCTCGGTAGATGTTCTGGTCGGCAATATCTGTATAACGTTTTTCTATGAAATACATAGACATAGACATACGTTGATTTCTGTATATAATAAGTTTTTATTCAAATTTGGGGGACTTAAAGTCGCCTGGTCACTATGTACCTATATAGACATTTGTTAGTTAGACACTACTCGGAAAGCTATCTATGACCAAACTCATGCTAATTGCTACACATGGTTGACAGGTTGATGTAGTAATACAATGCAGGTTTAATAATTTACCTTGATATGTAACCGATTAAAAGTAGGCAATTTAAATCATTTATAATTCATTATTTTATAGTACAGTTTTACACATGCACTGGTAATTTTTACAATTTTTGATAATGAATATATCCTTCACATTAGGACTGATTGCTGCATAAACATTTATAAGTGCTTGATTATAAATTACGGATCTTATATAACCACTGGGTCTACATAATCGCCAGGCTGGCCAAGTGGTCAGTCCAAATTAGGTAATTAGAGCTGAACAGTTGGCCGAAAAAACGTTATGTACAACGTTATGAAGTCAAAAGTCAAAGTCAAATTTACAGACAAAAACACGTTATTGTTCTCCAGTAATGTGTAAAAGCCTAGTATTAACCAACCGGGTCTCCGCAATAAGAAGTAGTGCTATTTTGTTCACCTCAATGCAATGATTTGTATTTGAAACTCAAATGTGTGGTATCAAATTGTCTGGGAAAAAACATTCCGGTAGGGTTAAATGTCCGGGATGAAAATTTCGATTTACTAGTACAGGCTATTTTTCAATAGAGTCGCATCTGAAATGCTGCTAATAGCTGAAAATCATAACAACAGCCACTGTAATTTACTATGACATTCTAATAAACCTTAAAAAACGCATAGAGGAGCATCCACATATGACGTCATCGAAGAACCCCACTTTTAGTACCCTACGACCCCATAGCTTAACCATAGCGTAAATGCCAATTTTTAACATGGGAGATGTGATAAGTGGCCAAGCAGACTCATCGACCCAACTGATGACGTCATGTATGCACGATCCCCATGTGCTTTAAATGTGCGCTGGAGTAGTAATTGGGGGGTAAAATTTTATGTAAAACGACATTTGTTGAATTTTGTCGATACACTCAAAATCTGGTAAAATCAAAATTTGTGACAGGGGGGACCCTTTGGTGCCTTGATTTTCCCATAGGAATTTGTATGGTAAAATTTGAGTTTTGAAATTTCAAGAAAATTTTCAAAATGTCCCGGGCTTTAGTTGCCTAGCAACCCAAAATGCACTCAAGTTTCTATGCTAGCTGAAGTGTCTAGGGTTGGTAGAAGACACTTTGGTAACATTTGGCCAAATCCCGGTGTAACATGTGAAAACGTTCCCAAGTAAGTTCAGAGAACACTCCAAAATCTGCCGCATTAACACTTTAGGCATGCCGCAGAAGGAGCTGCATTTAAACACTTTTAAGAATTTTAAAATTGGTTTCGATCCAGTGGTTAGAGTTGAATCAAAAATAGATTCTTCCAGTCGCTTTCGCTCTAATCTCTGTTTGTTGGTCTCTGTAGGATCAAAACTCCATGGTGAGTTTCTGTTCATTATACTTAGATTTCCCAGATGTAACTCCTCAAGATTTGGGGCAAGAGTCAAAATGAGCTGCTTCAAATCATCGATCCATAAGTTCCCCTGAAAAACAATTTTCTTAATGAGGGCTCCGTGAGCATCGAAGAATGGCTGTGCTGTATTTTTGCCTTCGCTTCCCCGATTATTTAAGTGAAAAGAGGAGGCAGGGAATTCGTTGGGATTATTAATGAGAGTAATCAGATTTTTCATTGACCGATATTTATAAGGATGACACTCAATCACACCAGGAAGTGTTATGAGCCCAGTCTTCGTAGAGCTTCGATTGGGTCCAAAAATCGTGGACCCGCACCCGAACCCGAACCCAAATAACGGGTTCATCCAAATTTAAACCCGGACCCAGACCCGAACCCGTGGTCCCGGGTTCAATTTTTTATACACCCGCACCCACTATGCACATCATTTTTTGAACCCGGGACCGGACCCGCACCCGAACCCGAAATTGGACCCGTTTCTGAACCCGAACCTGAACCCGAACCCGCTGCACCGGGACCCGGACCCGGGTTCGAGTTTATAAAACGTATCTCTTAATTTATTTTTAGTGGTAATTTTAGACGTAATAGTTTGTTAACAATAAAATCAGATTAAACGAAAAGCACAGTTTTCGTGTTTTTTATGTCCAGCTTTTTTTCTTCGATGTAAAACGCATATCCTTATGTGGCTAACGGACACCACTCTCCACTATTATGTTTACTTTTAAAGAAAAATTAAGCACACGATACATTGCATTATGAACAATCCACAAGAAAAATCATATAAATCAGTTAAAAAATAGGTATTAAGTAGAACGCAAGTTCTGAGCTAAGAAATTTTGAACTTGATTTTAATTTTGGCGATTTTCGAAAATATTTAAATGTAAACGTGGAAAAAATAACATTAATTTATAATTAGCATAAATGCTTGATCTTGAGGTGCTTGACAAATGCAATTCTTGCTGCTGCGAATTATTAATTTGCTCATTTTCAAGCAGAGTCCAATAGCACTGCACTGCCATCCTCAAAACTCAAATTTACAGTGATTGCTATAACTATAGCTGATTACAACTGAATATAAAAGGTACTTAATATAATAGGACTGAAGTCTTCCAAACCGGGATTAACAGAGACTACGCACTACAAAATTTATTCATATTGTTTTTTATTATTTTAAGTGTCAAGCGAGAAATCTGGGACAAAGTTAAAACTTATGTACGTCCGGTTCGACGGAGTAACTTCATGGTTTAAATTTTGTTTATACAATCATGCAGGACATTCCTAAGGCAGCAATCCCAGTTACCTCAGAAAGGCGTATTAGATTGCACAGAGCCACACGCCGTCATAAACTTTCACCAAACACGCTGTTTTTATATTCAATTACATGTACTTCTACTGGACCCAAAGAACCCGGGTCCGATGGGTTCGGGTGCGGGTCCACTGCATGTATGCACCTGAACCCGATGGGTCCAGACCCACAATCACACATGGTCGGACCCGAACCCAAACCTGGACCCGGACCCAAATTCGGGTTCAAAGCAACAGGGTACACCCGGGTGCACCCAAACATTTGGGTTCACTGAAATTGCACCCGGGTCCGGACCCGAACCCGGACCCAAAGACCCGGGTTGCACCCGAACCCGATCGGAGCTCTAGTCTTCTGTAATGCTTTGGATCCGTAGTATGCCCATCGACGTGAAACAAGGCGGGAGGTCATCAAAGTTTCTCGGTCACAATATAGAAATCTTGATTCCCGTATCTATAAAAACAATTCGCGATTTACAAAATAATAAAAGTTAGGGAGTGGTATGGTATAAATAGCTCAAAACAGTAACATAAACGTATTACAAAAATCAGTATGTGTCTTACATGATTAATTGACAAAACACATTGTTCTGGAGAAAGAAAAGAATTTGGAAACAGGAGTTCAGATGTCATGGCCATGATTGGATCTTGAATTAAAGATGCAGAAGACGACGCAGAATTTATTATCTTTCAAGAATTTAATCCAGCTGTCCCAAAGCCTGTTGCCGCTTGGTCCAAATATTTCCAACAAGACAAAGCTTCAGTTCGTCAAAAATAAACCAGTGCTACACAATAAAACAATGACATATCCCAACTATTACAGCATCAATGTATTGCATTAAGAATGTGAGTGTAATAGGAGAAACAGTTAACATCGCTTTACGTCAATCATGTGTTATTTGATGAGACTTGTTTCTAATATAGTTTCACGAAAACACTCAAGATCTACCTCATCGTGTTTAGTAAAATATACTGAAATACCAACCATTACTAAATTGGTTGTTGTAAATTTAGTAATTAAGTACGACGTGGTGCTGACGGAGCGATGAAGATTGGAGTAGAAGGGACAGGCAGGCAGACAGCGACTTAGATAAACAATAAGGTCGTCTGCACGTACGCCGAAAGTAGGAGTTGATAAAGAGTTGATAAAGAGTTGATGTGGGGAATTTTGAGCACGACCGAGAAAATCTTACTCTTATTAGACTACTCAAACGAAGTGGTAGTGAGCTTAATTGTTCAGGAAGTTAGTACCGTCAGCCATTAGTGTTTCGTATAACTGTGTAATACGCCTAATATATACAAGTGGGCTATTTATTATATTTATTCAACATCCCAATTGGATTTGTTTGTGATTAATTTATATAAACTAATTCCTCTAGAGGGACATATAATTTGGGATCAGTAAATTATTGAAAGTTTATTTAACTCTGTGATTAATGATCCCCCACAGATAAATTAATTCTCATATACCGGTGAGTAAAGGTGCATAACTGTTTCATTGCATGCACTTGGCCATAGTGCGGAGGTTAAGAACGTTTAGTTGTAGCTTCGGTATTGTTAGGTGCATACAGCGCATTACAGCCTGTAGCAGACCATACCATAAAACGTAACAGATCATTGCTAAAGGCCTCCTATACGATCCAGTCGCGCTGTGTACCAGATAATTCCGACCTACGACAACAATTTTTCTCATCGAGCAAGTGAAAAACATTGAAGTAATCTGTCGCACTCCTGCGAAAAGGGATACTTCACTGGCGATAGCGGGAAGTACGTTATGTTAACTGAGCAGAACGCAACACAGCAGCACTACAGTCGGTACTACTGAGTGAATAATTAGATATAAGACATACTCCTCTTAAATTAACCAATGTTGCACAACGAAGATGACGCAGAAAGTATTGCTGCCGCGTTAACATTATCTGTTGAGTGTAGATACATAAAGAGGGAAATCAGTATTGCAGTTGTCACCAGAAAACTCTCAGCCTGCTAATATTGGCTCGAACCTCACGTTTAGTGTTCCTGGCAGCTTACCTACTACAGCCAGTAATCTGCATGCACTGAGGCTGGACTATACAAGTGGAGTTAATTCCAACGTAATTAATAGAAGCATGTTGTTACTTATTAGAGAGTTTAACAAAAACTAAGTGACTATTGCAAGACTTGGACACGTGGCCTATATACCGACATATGGTTGTCCTCCTATTTCAGATTCTATGGATCCACCTTCGTCTATCAATGAGTTTCCTGATACGGTTCTTCACACCAGTTGGATTAGACATCATGCTGTCCTTCCTGCGTTTCGAAGTTTGCATTCAGACACTCCGACTATTCACATTGATAATTCGTCGAAAGATAAAAAGTCAGATAAAGAAGCAAGAACAAATATTCTCTTTATAAAGAAATTAATACATTCAAAATTCGAAAAAAAGCAGTGGAAGCCACCAGTGTATGAAACAACAGAACAAAAAGGTGATAATCGTGATTGTATAGTAAGTTCAGTTTTGATTGCTAAAAAAATAATAGGTGGCTCTGAACTCTATAACTACAGTGTTGATGACATCTGCAATTACCGAATTGTTATTCTAAAGCAAATTCTTTCATTACAAAAATTAGAAAAGCATATTTTGGAGGATTGTCAAAGCGACGAACAGTTGTTGGAAGATCCTGAACTCCTTATGAATCTGGGTCTTTGACTTGGCCCTTAAGTTCCTATTTTGTACCATTCTTTTTTAATTACTAAAGATGGTAGTATTTATTTCTTAAATGGTGATTATTTATTAAATTTGATTACTAATACTATAACCATGACTACAACCAATTACAGACTGCAAACACTTATAATAATTAAATAAATCTCCACATCCTAATACCTGAGTAACTCTAATAACATAATTATAATATAAGAAAATGGCTTGTGATTCTAGGATCAACCATTTCGGGGTTAACCAAAGAGCTTTTATCAAACCTGCGTTGTCTATACTTCCTAAACCTTTATATCTACCCGTTTATCTAGACAGCGATCCACACAATATAAACCAGGAAGCGGAGCTCAAATCCTTACTAATTAGTGACAAATTTCAGTGGGTAAAACAAATTGTTCAATTTAATATGCATTAAACTGAACACAACGTCATTTCAAAGGTTAAGAAATTTATACTACTTCAATAAGCCGCTTTAATGATTCATGCTTTCAACCCCAATTTTGTAATTCATTACCTATAGTAATCGACAAAGTTAGTCAAATATAGTCCTATTTTTTCAGTTTAAATTGGAAAAATCAAGTTCAAACTGGAAAACTATTTGGTGATTAATCATTTGGCGATTCTTTAAAAGTGGAAGCTCGAGGAGTTGATGCGTTTTATGAATTATTTGTCCCTGTTGGGATGACAAAAATAGATAAAAACTCTCTGAAGCTACAATCTGTATTTGCACCTGCAAAAAAGCCAGTCTTTGAAGTTGCACCTGACCTAAGCTTTATACTTATACAATACATTTAGCATTACGTCAACTAGCTGCAAACATTATGTAATGTTTTTCTTCCTGTGAAGGATGTGGTTTTTATTTTTTCTTCATTTTGTAGATAATGCAAGTTATTAACTCCTAATTTTACGTTATGATTGCTTCCCGTTATTATTAGTCTTGTTGCTATTTCATATCCAAATTTTCCTAGTCGCTCGTCAGGCTTTGGCAAAAACTCAGTATGATATGACATTTCAGTTTTTTTACTGCGTTATCTGTTGAATTAAATATAGGAAATATAAAATCGAAGACCAAAGCGATATTTAATTCCTTCCTTAAGATTCAAGAATTTCATAGCATAAGATTAATTCACCAAGTGGCTGCTGGCACCTTAATTATTAGCAGTGGAATACAATTTTATGAGTCTCATGTATTACAAAAATATAGACAGATACTGCATTTCCAAAGGATGACAAAATGACAGCTGTGCTTGCCAAAACTGCAAACAAGTTGTTACAGTAGCCCATAAGCAAATTGCTAAAAATAAGGCGCCGGTTGACTTATAGTCTTTAAATTAGTGAGAATTAGATTTTACCTATAAAATATTACATCCTTAATATTTTAAATTATTGTCTGTGTTTTGTTCTCAAATTGTGCAATTCCGCTTCAAAGCTAAGCCAACGCGAAACTCAACTCTCAATTTGAAGGAATTTCAGGACCCAGTGGAGGATAAAATCGATTTAGGAGATGATATGACAATAATGGAACTTTCTGTTTTAATTGAACAAGACTACTACATGCACAAAGAACCACGGGCACCTACCTTTGTTTACTACTTACTACTATACATACTGCAGTACGACTTAGAGACACTTGCGTTTGGATTCAGTTTACAGCTCTGAGTTCAACCGTGAATAATTTCCTTGAATTTTTCTGTCGTTTTTTGGATTACTAATCTGTATTATTTGGGGAAATATTTAAAAATTGATGGTGTATGAGTCATATTGACCATTGATTACGCACATATTTGGAAGTGCTACTGCTAAGACAAGCAAAATTAACAAATGACAATAGTTTATTGTGCCAATTATTCATGAAAGCATATAGTTTACGACTCAGTTCGAATTTTAGATTTCTAATAATTCATAAGTTAAAGGTTTAATTAAATTAAGTATAAAGATAGAAATAGAGCGAGATAGAGGTTACGGCATGGTAACAGGGGACCAAAACTATTAATTATATAATTTGTACATTCTCAAATTGGCAGAGGCGGATCTAGGAATTGTATACGGAGAAGGCTCATCGCCTCCTGGAGGGGGCTCACAATGCTAAGAAGATAAGAGCAGCCATCTTGAAAAATGGCCGCTCCTATGTTTGCAATGTTAAAAAATTTGCTTCTAGGGGGGGCTAAAGCACCATAGCCCTCCCTCCCCTTGGATCCGCCCTTGCAAATCGGTAAAATCATTTTGTGTAGTGTTAAAGTCTGTAAAGTGTGCGCAGCCCACTGAGACGGGTTCCCGGTGCCAGTATTATCCTCAGGAGATGAATCAAAGTGGTATGTGTGTATTCAGAGAGACAGACTGACTACGTTTCCTGAGCCTCCACCAAAAGAATGGGTATAGGTAGGTACCCATTAAACATTGGATGTCGTGCGTTTGCATTTTTTATGCCGGCAGTGCTGGTCACTGCTGGTATTAGTTGTCTTACCGTCGGGGTTGGATTTGTGCCGCTTGCCGACGTTTGCGCGACATCAGTTCATAGTTGGCAAATGCTCGCAAGCTGAAGGCTGATCTGCCGGCACAATGCGAACGTTTAGACTACGAATATCATAGCACTGCAAGTGCCGACTGAAATCGACAGCGTACCAACATCCGTTAAATTTTCTTCTTTGGTGAATGTATTTTCCATTTGACTTGACGAAGCCATAACAACCAGACCTGGCTGGTCAGTTCTTTATACTGGTTTAGTGCTAAATTACATGTGAGTGCGTTTGAAGTCAGCTCCTTCCAGCTACTCGGCTCTCGTCAGTTTCGTGTTTGTTTGTATTCATCAATATTAATACAAATTACTAAAATTCACATATACAAATGGAAGATTTAGTAGTGCAGTTCACAGTTGAAAAACCAGTGGCTTTAGTGATATAGTCCTGTCTCCTCCGCTCTGTGAAAATAGGGGTTCAAATGCTTTCATTACGGCCTTAAATCTAACATCTAATTAGTAAAACAATTCGCAATCGCTGTCAAAAATTTATTGCAGTTTTATAAGGATGGACGTGTGCATTTAGTTCGGGTATTTAGTGCATTTTCGTATTTTTAGGATAAAATTCTTCATTACTCCACGGCCATTCGTCAAAATTTCAGTTTTTACTCTTAAATAACTGTGTATAAATATATTGATGCCATACTTAATGAAGTGTGACAAGTTCATTGATGTTAAAGGTGAAGTGAAGGTATTCACAACTAACTGTATGAAGTTGTCGTTGTGACTTGTTAGAAACGGTTGTAAATTGTTTAATGGGTAGGTAGTAGTACGACTCAGTTTCTAGAATACCGTCAAGGTCAATCTAATCGTAAGTAAATACTAATTACTTCCACACACAGACATTTGAAATATTATCCAACTGTGAACTGACTCAGGCTTCAATATTGAATTGATGAATTAAATGATTATAATTTAATCGAAAAATGTAAAGGCAACTTTAAACTTGCTGAAGCAAAAAACTCAAGTACAATTATACAGTGAGGCAGTACCCACGGAAGGTCAATTTTTCAGGGGGGGACAAGACTATGTTAAGCATAGGTACATAATAAAGTATGTACACATTTATTAACATTAGGAATTTAAAATTTCAGGGGCGTGAGGGTGCTTAATAGTGGCCGGTGTCCTCATTGTTGCCGGCGGAATAAATTTGTATCAGTTAAAAACTTTTGACACTCAAAACTCAAAATTGCATAAAAACAGTAGATGGATAATCGAACTTTACAAACAAAAATACGATATTATTAATCATGCATTAACAATAGGCGGTATCAGCCGTGCAGGTCAGGTACCCCATGGCCACAACTAGGGACCCTCACCCTACCTACACGGACTTATAGATTATACATTTAATATGAACAGAAAACCTATTAGAATTAAATTAATTCACAGACCCATTCACCCATTTGTAATTTTTGCCAACCACAAATTTACAGTTAAAAATACTGTGAATTGTATACTGAGTTGACTGAATAAAGTTAATATATATTGCTAACAACTTACCTGGGTTACAAAAATAATAACTCATAAGTTATGAACAATTAAACAATTAACAATTGACGAACAGTCAACAGTTTATTAACAGAGCACAAATTAAACTTGCGAAATTGTCAGTATTTTAAGTATTTCACTATCTAATCCAATTATCCAATATTTCTTCATGCATGGAATTCAGTTTACGCGCGGGAGAGCAAGGAAAGGAAAGGGAAAATCACTCTTGGTTATTGTACAGTCTGCAGATTAGTGCTAAGTGCACTGCTGTGACTGCAGATTTTTAAGTTTCAGTTTCAATACTTTGAATATTGAATGTAGTGAGATGTTTATTTTAATGGTGTAATGGTGTAATCAGTTCTAGCTCCAATCTAACATCTAACTCTGCTCTGGTCGTAAAACGGAGGACACCGAATTGAGATAAAGACTCATAAGGAAAAAATGCACACACTATGTGGGGTCGTCCATAAATAATATCATTAGTAGGGTCGATGGGTCTACTTGGGTATTCATGACATCCCATTTTAAAGATAGCCATTTACGCAATGGTTTAGTTGATGACAGGGGAGTCATACGGTCCTAGAAATAGAGATATTTCGATGATATCATTTATAGACGACCCCTGCAGTAAAATTCCAAATAAGTATTGGAATATTATTACCAAGTAGTGTCTAGTCTCGGTCCCCGGATTTGGTTATGGTGCAGATGACGATAACAGTAATATGAGTCAAGATCAAACATCTTGGTCAGCGTCTTCAGTGAAGACAAATCTCAAGCCCAACTCCAAAGCCTAGGAAGTGCATAAACAGCAATAAAATTGCTAAATTGCAGTTCTTCACTTTGAAGTTAACACTATACTATGTTTTTTGAGATGTGTATGCTATGCACACATTATTAAAGTGTAATTATATCGTTACTGTAGATGCAAAGTGGCCGTTCTCCAAACGCAGGTAAAAGTAAAGTGGCCGTTCTCCATCCTTTACTAAACGCAAAGTGGCTGGTCTCCAATTTGATCCTGTTTGAACAAGATTGGAGACCGGCCACCTTGCGTTTAGTAAAGGATGGAGAACGGCCACTTTACTTTTACCTGCGTTTGGAGAACGGCCACTTTGCATCTACAGTAACGATATAAAGGCAAAGTGGAGTGTAGCAAAATTTAAATTGGCTACTACATAGAAAATCTATGAAGTAAATTAAATTGAATAATCAACCACAAGATGGTAATAAATACTAATAGAAATAGTAACAACTATGAGATAAAGAATAAAGGGAATTATGTATAGTAGTAACCTGTAAGTATAAGATAATGGTAATGGTAAATTGAAATGAAGTATGGGTACTAATATTGAATAAAAAGCTGAAACAAATGTACATACAATTTTTAAATAATTGCAGTAGTAAGCAAATTGTATGTAAAGAACCAAAATGACCCATATCCTTTTTGGCTAACAACAATATCAACTATCTAAAAACATACTGAAACAAGTCTTGAAAGTATTTAAATAGAACATTTTACGCTTTTGAAAAACATGCTAATAGAACATTTTACACTTTTTAAAAAACTGTAAATAAAACATTTTACAATTTTTTAAAAACTGTAAATAGAACATTTTACACTTTTCAAAAACATGTAATTAGAACATTTTACACTTTTAAAAAACATGTAAATAGAACATTTTATACTTTTCAAAAACATGTAAATAGAACATTTTACAATTTTTTAAAAACATGTAAATAGAACATTTTAAACTTTTCAGAAACATGTAAATAGAACATTTTACACTTTTCAAAAACATGTAAATAGAACATTTTACACTTTTTAGGAACATGAAAATAGAACATTTTAGACTTTTTAAAAACATGTAAATAGAACATTTTACACTTTTCAGAAACATGTAAATAGAACATACCAATAGAATATATAGAATTATTATTATATTATATTATCTAGCAATATAGCAACACGGCGGTAGATACAGGGAAGTTAGGGATTTGACAATAGTCGAAAATTACAGAACCTAAAATTTTCCTGCTATTTGGTAAACATCTTTTAAGTACATTTTGTTTTAAAAATCTTGTGTGAAAAACCACAATGACCTATATCATATTTAATTTAGAATCAATGTGAGCTATATCGTAAAACAAAATGAGAAAAATGCCTAAAATGTTAACTATGAGTTTTTGAAAAACGTAAAATGTTCCACTTTAAATGGTTTTTAAAACTGCAAAATGTTTGATTTACATGTTTTTGAAAAGTGTAAAATGTTGTATTTTTACAAGTTTTTGAAAAACTTCAAAATCTTTTAATCACACTCTTTAAAAAAACAGCAAAATGTTTGAAATGTTTTGTCGAAGTGTGAGTAAACTGTTCTATTTACAAATTTTTGAAAAGTGTAAAATGTTCCATTTACATATTTTTAAACAGTGTAAAATTTCCTATTTCCATGCTCTCAAGACATATTTGAATAGTTTTGTAAGTAGTTGATTGTTTTTTGCTAAACATGAATTTGGTTCATTTTAGTTCTTCATAGACGATATACTAATTATCCATCTACACAATGAGTTTAAAAATATGTATGCAACCAATGTCAAATGACTAAAACTAAATGAAAACGCGCAAGGAGACCCGGTCGATATTTCACATGTGAACAAAATATTTGTTTTCTAGTGCCCCATGCCCCATACCTTTTACAGTAAGGATCCTCGGTTTTAGTGGGATACATGCATACGGTATCTCGTAATATACGGGGAAACCTCAAACCTTTTATATTTTTTAAAACAACGCATGGTCAAAATATGAACATTTTTGTTATCGCATATTTTTTTTGATGGCCGTTTAGCACGCACTTGATTTTTTTGATATTTTAACTCTTAAAAAATCACATTTACTCGGGTTTTTGGCAATGCTATAGCGTTACAGCTTGTTTATTTTTTTTCTCTGGACGCCCTTCTAACTCTACTTTCGTTTATATCTCAAAAAATAAGGAAAAAATTTAGCTATATTGCTGTTTTGGAATTTTGCTAGAGTTGGGAGGGCGTACAAAGTTACAAACGATTAGATTATGAAACACATAGTATTAAGATAGATTATCATTAAGTCGATAGGAAAAAACCCAAGCCTATCCACTGAATGTGCTTGCACAATCCACTTATTGGGTATGTCCTAGGTGAATTTCCTTATAGTACATTATTCTAATTGGGAAAGAAATGGGTCGACACCGGCCTGCTCTAATAATTATCGAGTGCGAAACTGTGAGCGTGCTCGATATGAAACCCAAAAGATACATACATACGATGTCAAATGGAAGACGTGTGAAATTCAATAAATTAACTAAACTAAATTTTCCAATGCAATAAAATTAATAACAACAAAAAATATTAGGTACATACAGCGTCAAAAATAAGTTTCATAAAAGCCAAGCCGTCATTTCATGAAAGGTAGTGACTACATAGTTTTTTTTAATTATTCTAGTAATAATTATTATTTTGCAAGATTCCTATAGTTCTTATGTTAAAAATTAACTACAAAATTAGCCAAGATTGATTGTTTCGTGAATATTTTCAAATCAACAACAAATTAATAAAAAAAAACAAAAAATTACAGACTTTTTTTGAAATAAAACCAGTACATTTTACCAACAACTTACTTCTAAAAAGCTAAAATCCAATGTAGTTTTCTGCATTTAACGAAAAATCGAAATTTAAATTATGCAGTAGCAATGAATGATATTGTCTGAACAGATTTTATTCAATCATTCAACACCAACACAGTGGAATTTTTTGAATTTTCTATTTCCTGAACCTGATAACTCACAATAATTTGAGTGTTAAGTGACAATTTTAGAAGTAAACCCCATTTGCATCATAATAATATTTAGAAATTGCTTATAAAACAATATTTTTGACGATATACTGTTCTGTTTGGTTGGTTGTACAAACGAATAAACAGTATGAGCATTACTCTGAAATTTGTCCATTTAAAAAACAATTTCGGACTGATTCCTGTTACAATCACCATATGTATTTTTCAAGCGTTCATCTGTCATCAATCGTGCGGTAATTATGAAACAATACAAGACTATAATAATAATTCAAATTAAATCATTAAAAAATAAAGCAGCCGTCATAACAATAATAATTTTTAAAAGATGGCGGCCATAAATCTAAATATTAGTTTTAAAATTTTCAAAAAGGTTTGAGCTGCTATGAATGCGTCTTCAGCAAAGAAGAGCCTTATGATGGAGCTAAATTTACTGAAAAATGCTTGGAACCAGACAAAGACAAGGCCCCGACGCGGCTCTGCATCGCCCCCGAGGACAAATCTTGTAGCAAGGCTCATGAGATTTTTACGGCCGACGATGGGACCGTAGTTGCTCATCATCTAGTCAGGGGGTGCAGTGATACTCGTCTTGATCCTAAAAAAGAAAAATGCACTGGGTTTACACCGGGACAACAATTTGCTTTTAATCAGACTGAGGACAAAAAGAAGGTCGCACACCAGAACTCCAAGGGAAACGGAGGCGGATTCTCTATGCTACCATTCAAATCCCGAACACGAAGATCCACAAAAGAAATTATTACAGTCACTCTGAGTGGAAATACCTGCTTCTGTGACAAAAAAGATTTTTGCAATAATCAACCAGGACAGGAAACATCAGACACGGAGTCTGCCGCCGTACCCATACATCTCGATCTGTCACATCTTTATCTCATCCTTATCCCTACCGGCTACCGGCATTCTCCTTAACTTCAAGAGTCAGTGATATTCTCAAAACATTTCTGAGATTTCCGTCGTCATTTACACTATTGGGACAATTTATGGTATTTACTGGCCTACCAGGCCTACAGTCAAGAAAAAAAGAGCTATTACATATTTTAGCCTAAATTTTAGACTACACTTACAACTAACTTTAAAAACAAAATTAGGGAAATGCCATTTATTATAATTAGAAATTTTATCTCCTATTGATTATCATTCAAAATCCACATTGAAACGAGTAATACAAAATAACAAATAAATCATTTTACATGACATATACCTACATTGTATAGCTATTGTATTTGGGAAACAAAAAAAATTATTTGTTGTGTACACAGTAACTTGTTTAAATTTATTTTAATTTAATTTATAGTTATTTTTGTGCTCATATGAGACATCATTATCGTCTGTGAAAACCCAAAACTCATTTCCATTTGTAGCTAAGAACAAAATCCACCATCTGCAAAAATATTGAAATATGACTTAAAATCGTTTAAAAATTACATTTCAAACTTTTCAAAAACATGTAAATGGAACATTTTACACTTTTCAAAAACATGTAAATAGAACATTTTATACTTTTCAAAAACGTGTAAAAAGAACATTTTACACTTTTCAAAAACATGTAAAAAGAACATTTTACACTTTTCAAAACATGTAAATAGAACATTTTATACTTTTCAAAAACGTGTAAAAAGAACATTTTACACTTTTCAAAAACATGTAAAAAGAACATTTTACACTTTTCAAAACATGTAAATAGAACATTTTACACTTTTCAAAAACATGTAAAAAGAACATTTTACACTTTTCAAAAACATGTAAAAAGAACATTTTACACTTTTCAAAAACATGTAAATAGAACATTTTACACTTTTCAAAAACATGTAAATAGAACATTTTACACTTTTAAAAACATGTAAATAGAACATTTTACACTTTCTAAAACATGTTAATACAACATTTATTTTTTTCATAAACATGTGGAAAGAACATTTTACGCATGTTTATCATTTTGCTTTTATGTAATAACTTGATTTGATTTTAGCTTAAATTGAATATGGGCCATGGGCCATTTTGGTTCTTCGCACACGATATACCTAAAGTTCGAAGTAGCAAACTCAACGATACAAATTCCTTCTCACTGCACGCCCTATATAAAAATCGATACAAACTAATGTGGTTTTAATAGCTAATTACGTGGTAGTTATCTTATGTATTAAAAAAAACAATTTCATAAATCATAAATCGCATAGAAGTACATCGTAAACGCCAGTAGACTGCACAAACAAAAATATGTAATGACAATATCATGTAATGTTAACTACAGCCAATCGGAAATTTTAAATTGCAAGTTATTAACTTCGTAAGAGTCTTTAATAAATAACAAAAACAATTTAAAAAATACCAGTCAAGAGAAATTAAATGCTTTTTTTAATAAACTCGGGTAAATTTTATTTTAGGTCAACATAAACAAATTGTTGACTGTCTTAATTAATTTTCGATTAATGGATTATTTTCTACATGGATTTTTATATAGTGCGGTCTATATTATAGCCAAGCCAGACAACGGCAATCTATATAACTATAACTGCTTTAAATATTTTATAAAAGTAATTTTCAAAGGTTCCTTGGAAAATACACTTAAATATACGTTTTCACGTAAGAGCTCGTCAATCAATTATGCTTAGAAAGAAATAAAATGTGCTAATCCGTCTATCTTTAACGCTTCCACATTTTTGCAACATACGAAAATTAAACATAATATCGTTTGTGAACAACTAAAATAAACCATTTCCCTTTTCAGCTAAAACCAATATTTATTATCTAAAAAATATTAAAACAAGACTTAAAACCCTTTAAATGAAATATTTACCACTTTTAAAAAATATGTAAATAGAACATTTTAAGCTTTTTAAAAACCATGCAGATAAAATATTTTGCACTTTTTAAAAATATGGGAATCAAAAAATTTACGCTTCTTAAAAACATGTAAAATAAAAATTTTACGCTTCTTAAAAACATGTAAAATAAAAATTTTACGCTTTTTAAAAACATGTAAAATAAAAATTTTACGCTTCTTACAAACATGTAAAATAAAAATTTTACGCTTCTTACAAACATTTCAAACAAAATTTTACGCTTTTTAAAAACTTGTAAAATAAAATTTTACGCTTTTTACAAAGTCGTTAATAGAACATTTTACGTTTTAAAAAAGCATGTAAATAGAACATTTTAGGATTGTCCAAATACATGCAAATAAAACATTTTGATCTTTTCAAAAACATGTAAATCGAACATTTTGCGTTTTTCAAAATGCATGCAAATAAAGCATTTTGCACCTTTTAAAAACATGCAAGTAGAAAATCTTACGCTTTTAAAAAATATGTGAGCGCTTACAGCATTGTTATTCAAGCTTGTGCGGTTGTACAAAGAGGTTATAGTGTTAATAAATACATCTAGTAGTTTTAATTTAAATTGCTTGCTTGTTTTTTTTTCACAAAAAATATTTACAAAGCTCACAGCATGATATATTTCAATCGTTATATTTAATTTATATTTGCTTGTGCGTCACATTTAGTTTAATTTTTTCTTCAATCATACAGTGCAAACTGTGCTTCCTTTCATAGTTTTTTGATGGTTTGTATGATCAATAATCTATCAGCAGAGTCAACAATAATTGTTCAGAATTCAATTAACACTTTAATAGCATATACATATTATATTAAAGTCAACACTTTCACGTTTTATTGACAGAACGTGTGGTCTCATTGATTAGGTAAGGAATTTTTCGGCTACCTGTGTCTATTTTTAACAAACTGAATACAAGTAACTAACAAAGTACAAAGTCAAAGTTTGAAATTTGGACGAGAAGGTACATCACTTTCTAGCTAAAAATTTTTTTGTAACCATGGGGAAAACAAAGACACAGCCCCGTAACAACGGGAATCTCTTTACCCCTGTCATGAGAGAATACATTCAGAAAGGGACGCAAATGGGTCAATACTTTCAAATGCATCCCTTCGTCTGGAGATTTAAGAAGAAAGGAGACAAGCAAGGTAACATTCAGTATGTCGTAACTGATCTCCAAAATCCGAGCAAGTTCGCTTCATTGCGTCTTTATCTCTGGCACTCTAACATGTGGCTCACATTTGCATATTCTGCATTTGTCGGCGTTCGATGCTATCAAACGATGCAAGATGAGACCAAGACGAACGCTCAGAAAGTGTACATGCAATTCATAACCGTCTATTTCCTTTGGCCAGCTGGATTCCAGCTTGTTGCATATATTGTTGGACCTGCTTTTCCTGCATTTGTTCAAGGATACATGCAGTTTTTTGTTGAGTGTGAAAGTAAGACCCCTTTAAATTAATAAATCATATCGTCAGTGAAGAACCAAAATGACCCATATCCAATTTAAACTACAATCAAAATGAGCTACGTCATACAGAAGAAATGAGAAACATGTGTAAAATGTTAATTAGGAGTTTTTGAAAAACGTAAAATGTTCTATTTACATATGTTTTTGAAAAAGTGTAAAATTTTCTAATTCCATGTTTTTGAAAAGTGCAAAATGTACCATTTACATGTTTTTAAAAAGTGTAAATTGTTCTATTTACATATTTTTGAAAAGGTGTAAAATTTTCTAATTCCATGTTTTTGAAAAGTGCAAAATGTACCATTTACATGTTTTTGAAAAGTGTAAATTGTTCTAATCACATATTTTTTAAAAGTGCAAAATATGCTATTTAAATGATTTCAAGGCATGTTTTAATATTTTTGTAGATAGATGATATTGCTCCTAGCTTCAAAGGGATATGGGTAATTTTGGTTCTTTACAGACGATAAGAAATAAAAATTAATTACTAAAATCGCATTCCAGTCACCATAAACTATACATGCCATTTTTTAAAGTAAAACAATGTTTATTGAAATAATTTCAGGAGAGTTTTCTGATGTCCCGGCAACCAAACAGGTTGTCTCTAAATTTGGAATGATTCGAATTTGCGAAATCTTGATGATAAACTGTTATCGCTGCATCAACTGCATCACAGTCTTGATGGTCGTTGGCCTCTATTTGCGCCCACATTCACCTGAACATCTATCCTCCCTCATGAGTGACCCGGGGTCACTTGGGTTTTTCCAGAAAATTCCATTCATGATATTTCTTGGCTACATCGAAGTCATGTTTCACACTCACTGTTTTGTATGGTTTCTACCTGGAATTGCATGTGTCTTGCCAACACTTGTCTTTCTTCAGAATCTCAAGTAAGTAGGAAAATAATAATTGCATCAACATGGAAACTAGGTAATTACTTCCTATATTTTTATGCTAACTCGATTGTACATCTGTTTACAGTGACGAAATACACTCTTTGGAAGGAACGACAGCATTTCAAAGGTCTCAAAGATTACTCACCATGTACAATGCCGTCTCAATTCTGGTGATCAACGTGAACGAAATTTATTCTCCAGTCGCCATTCCTTTGGCCAAGTTAAGTCTCATTGTCTTCATTATCATTTGCACGTACTGTGGAATTCGAATGGAGGGTCTTGTGGGTCTCACTCTTGGATTTATAGGATTCTACAGTTTTATATTTCTTGTTATTCTCTTTGGCTTTCTTAGTCTGTTTCATTCACGCTCGTCTGCACTTCTTGCCTCATTGAAGAAATCCGGATACCATTTTTGTATTGGACCCGAGGGTCATGCACAAAAAGTGTATCTGAAAAGAGTAGTGAGATCTCTACGCCCTGTCAAAATTAATGTCAGTTCCTGTTACCATGTTGATAAAGATATGGTTCTTACAATGGTAGACGGAGTGGTTCAAGAAACTGTGTCATTTCTCATAGCTAATCCCTAAATAGATGAGAAACTGTAATGCTCAATAGGAAGGAATTGCTTCTAGGCAGCAATTTGTTTCCATACAAAAACCACCACTTTGATTTTATTGTTAGTTTTCTTGAGTAAACCAAAATGTTGTATAAACATGTTTTAGAAAAGTGCAAAATGTTCTATTTACTTGATTCAGAAAAGTGCAAAATGTTCTATTTACTTGATTCAGAAAAGCGCAAAATGTACTATTACCATGTTTAAAAAAAAGTGTTACATTTTTTATTTTCATGTTTTTGAAATGTACAAAATTGTTTATTTTGTATGTATTTGGAAAGTCAAAATATTCTTTTTACGTAGTTTTCAAAATTGCAAAATGTTCCATTTACAAAATTTTTAAAAATTCAGGCAGCGGGGGCTGCCTGCCCTGGCCGCATTATCTGGCCCTGAATTGTTTAAAGTTATGGAGTTAAAGTTGGCAATGCTAGGCAATACAATTTAATCCATGATTTTTGGTGTGAGTAGGATGCAGTACAATCTTAACTAATTAAGTTTTGTTTACAAATACGGTGAAAATTTTCTATAAAGTAATTTACTGAAAAGGAAAAACCGCTTCAAGGGAAACAATTAAAATATTTAGTTGGCCAGCTATGTTTTCAATTTTTGAATTAAACGGTTATAAGGGAACCGCTAAAAAGATTATTCGATTAAAAGGGTTAAATGGTCCGCTTTAAAGGGAAATTCCTTGAACGGTTCAAAGGTAATACAGTAATCAATAATAAAAAATAATATTTAATTACATGTAATAATACTGCTTGCATAGTATAATAACTGCATAATGTAATTGATGCACAGCATACTATGGTATTATGTTCTCGCATATTGTATATTCATCCAAATTCAATTTTTTTACATTATGACTTACTAAACCTAATTTTATTAAATTAAAAATTCCAAAACTAACAAAGAACGTGAAATACCCAAGTACATGTGTTGTTGAATACAGCATTGCTTGATTGTTAATTTAAGTAATTGTTAATGTGCGTATTTATGAACTAATTAACCCTATTTCCATAGTCAAAATTGAACTAACAATGCAGCACTAATATGTACCACACAGTATGCTCATTACGGTTGCACAAACAAATATTTAGCTACAAAAATATTCTAATTTGTTTAATACTATTTCCACAGTTTGAAATAAACTTTTAAACAGCTGCATTATTTTTAGTTGATATTTAATTAGTTGGAGTGGACTGTTGTTAGTAGGCAACACTGTTAGTAATCACCAGATTTTCAATCTCTAATTTTAAAAACCCTACGTTTAATATGAGAATCTTGTACATTTTACTTATTTCGATAAGTTTCCTGGTTTTTGTCAACAATGTAAGTAATTTATTTGTTGAACCAATTTTCAATGGGAAATTTTACTCAAAGCAAGATTAAATTAATAAATTGTGCATTGGATCCTATTTAATTTTGTTACCTTTATTAAATTCAAAAATTACAGCAAACGACATACAATAATAATATTATATTTATTTTTATGATTATCTTTTGTTTTTTCTCGTTTTTTAGGAAGCTGCTGCTGCAGGTGAAAAAAATGTATTTTTAGTAACCACAATTATGTAATCAGTAATATTTGTTATTAGTCTTAAGTAAATAAATTGTGGGCTTATAAAACTAATTAATTGGTTTGTTGGTTTGTACAGAAGGTCGCTAGAAGAGAACCATGTCTCAGATGTGCCGAGTACCGCGGCAGTGACGAAGGACTAATTTAATTGACCTATTTCATTCAGCTTTAAAAGTTCTTAGAGATGACTCATCTCATCATGAGACAAAGAGAGAGAGAGAGAGAGAGCGAAGTTAAGGAGTTGACGGTGGCCGAAAATCACGGAATCAACGACAAACATGTTATCTAACAATGATTTCTTCAAGTTTGCCGGTATCTTTGCCAGTTGCACCCTAACCATTCGTATCCTACCCAGTCGTACCCTGACCGTTTGTACCCTGGTCCCAGTCGTACCCTGACCCCGGCCACTGTAACCCTTTCTCTAAATCTGAACGGTATGAGCAGACTCGTGCGTATTGTATAGTTCCTCAAGCCTCAAATTGCAGTAATAATAGGAGGCGGGTACAGTGTGTATTAGCTTAGGCTTTAATTGCTTCCTCGTGTCTATTTTACTAAACAATTAAAGTTTCTAAAATACTTTATTTTAATTACGTACGATTTTTATTGTATATTTGTACAGGCTACATAAAGTTTAATTATGTCTTCAAACGTGTGCAAACCTGGCCTAGTTTTTTAAACGTCAGTATGATAAATATTTGATTAGCGGTAGCACCAGCTGCTGAAAAAATTAAATAAACACTTTTAATTACATATAGGAAAATCTGCAAGTTGAATTTTTATTAACAGTGTTTGCTCAGGTAAAAAGTAATGAATTTTAAAACTACCTGGATATACTTTTAATTTTTAATTGAATTGCTATAACATTTTTGGTACCATGCAAGACATGCAGATTGATAGTATTGAGCAGAGAAGCTTTTTTTATATAAGATAAATGTTATATAAAAATTATAAAAATAAGCTTTTAATAAGTATTCAATTTTAAAATTACTTCCGCCTGCATTTTTTAATTGAAGGTACTTTGAATAAATTGGTCTCCAGGTAGAACGAATATTGTTCTCAAACTAAAAGGTTACTCATTGCATCATGTAGCTCAGACAAGTTGGCACATTTAGAAAGTTTAGGCATAGAATAATAAATATCCCATTTTTGTAACCATGACTAAAAACAAGGCTAATAAGCTTAGTAGCAACAGGATGCTTTGTACAACTGTCATGAGAGAATACATTCGAAAAGGGACACAAATGGGTCAATACTTTCAAATGCACCCTTACGTATGGAGGTACAGGAACAGAAACGACAACCAAGGGGTCATTCAGTATGTCATGGATTCCCAAAACGCGACCAAGTACACAAAGTTTAGGCTTTATATCTGGTACTTTAACATGTGGCTCACATTTGCATATTCTGCCTTTGTCGGAGTTCGGTGCTATCAAACAATGCAAGATGAGCACAAGACGAACGGACAAAAAGTTTACATACAATTCGTAGCTGTGTATTTTCTATGGCCTTCTGTATTTCAACTAATTTCCTACATGGCTGGACCTGCTTTTCCAGCGTTTGCTGGAGGTTACATGCAGTTCATTTGAAAGTAAGTTAAAACAGTTGCAATCCATAACTAGTTATATAATGTAGGAAGAATAAAATTAACAGAAACAATGCATTTATTTTAGGAGAGTTTTTCCATGCATCGTCAGCTGAAAAGAATGGCTCTAAATTGAAGTTAATTCGGATATGTGAACTAATGTGAAGTCCTAATGATAAACTTTTATCGCTCCATCAACTGTTTCACTGTCATGACAGTCATTGGCTACTACTTGCGCCCTGGCTCACCTGAGTATATTTCGTCCCTCATGAGTGACCCTGAGTCGCTTGGATTATTTCAAAAAATTCTTTTTGTCATGTTTCTGGGCTATATCGAAGTCATGTTTCACTCTCACTGCAATCTGTTGGCTCTTATAGGAATTGCATGTTTCTTACCAAGTCTGGTCTGTATCCAGAAGCTCAGGTTTAGGAAAATTGCCAATTTTATAAAATTTTGTATATAATATTAGATTATATGACTATTAAATTACTTTTATACTTTATACATGAACACATTAGCTTCTAGCTACATATATTATAAAAATGTAAAATTAGTAATCTGTTTTCAGAGAAGAAATACAATTTTGCAGAGGAAAGACCGCGTTTCAAAGAGCTCAAAGGTAACTCAACATGTACAGTGCAATTTTAATCCTGGTGATCAACGTAAACGAAATGTATTCGCAATTGTACATCCCTTTGGGGAAGGCGATTATTATTGTTGTCATTACCATTTGCACCTATTGTGGGATTCGCATGGACGGTCTTGTGGGTCTCACTCTTGGGTTCTTAGGATTTTTTTGTTTTATTTGCCTTGTCATATTTTTTAGCATGTTTAGTGAGTTTCACACACAGTCATACTTGCTGGTGAACTCATTAAAGAAATTTAGATTTCCTTTGTGTCTTGGACCTGAATTGCCTAATCAGAAAATGTTTCTTACAAGAGCAGTGAAATCTCTACGTCCAGTCAAAATCAAAGTCAGTTTCTGTTACTTCGTCGATAAAGATATGGTTCTTACAATGGTGAACGGAGTTGTTCAAGAAACTGTCTCTTTTCTTTTAGCTAATCCATAAATACCTAGAATTAGTAATGATTTTATGTTGGTTTCATGAGTAATTATTGATTTCTCTCGTTTTATCATCGGTAGTAGAACAATGCCATCAAGCTACATTGATTAAAAAAGTTATATATTTGTCTTTAGAAATCTCGAATTATCCAAAAACTCTAAAATCAAAAAAATCTCCGAAATACTGTAAGACAAGTGCATACTATTGTAATTTTACGTAATGCAAAGTTGACGCATTCTGTAGGGACCACAACCAATATTGCTTTTTGCCTAAACTTTTTGTGGAATAAAAACTGGAAGAAAATGTAATAATGGCTTCTACAGCAATCGCAGGACACACATGCTGTTGCACGCCAATGTTACGCAACTGTCTTGGTCTATTTATTCTATTTTTGTTTTTTACTCAAATACAACTTTGTACAGTTCCCAATACGTAGAAATACACAAATATAATAAACCGTATACAGTACATGAAAGACAAATTTTCTTTTTTTATTCTAAAACCAGTTTTTTTTGTTTGTATTAACCTTTATTCAAGTGTCCAATTGTTGCTGAGCAATCAGATGCAGAGTTAGAGAATGGCGACAGAAGGCCATCTTTATGTTGAATTTTGAATTATTTACTTATTTCTATGTGTGTATGAATTTATGGCATTTTTGGAGGAATTTAAGTCGTACAAGGAAATTGAAAAAGCCATGTGTTTAAATGTAAAGTGTAAAACGTCCGAATTTCGTATTTGTGGCGTTGTGTGTTAGGGAATAGGAATTGGGGAAGGTTCTGGATTGTCTGTGTGTAGGTATGAAGGGATGTGGTTTTCTTTTGTAAGTTTAGTCTCACGGCGGACACGGACAGGTACGGACACAGAAATAATATCGTCCCAAAGTTTGATTTTAATCTGAGTTTGTTTGTGATTGACGAGATTGCTGTCTTCTCCCAATCACTGATTAATGGATTAAGTGTTCGATTGATTTGTGTGAAAGTTGAATAAATAGTTTATCTTATTTTATTATTTATAATTCCGTGAGACCCGTAGTCTGACCCACTACGTATGTTTTGTTCCATCGTGCATCTTACTTACTCAAGGAAATTGCCATCGTATAGGACTGCATCATTAATTAAAGTGACATTGGTGACGTTTTTCATGGCCGTAAACTGTAAGTGCATAATTTAAAGCCTGAAAGTCAAAGAACTGGAAATATCAAAGGTTAAAGTTAAGCTAAAGTACTGTGCCCTATTTACAGGTCCTTACGAACATCGGATCAGTTTTATGAACGAGCTGTCCAGAGTGAAACTTTTTTACTGTTTGTGTTGGTGGAAAGGCGATTACTGTGGCAAGTAAGTAATCAAGATACGACGTTCAGGGTTCGTACTTACTTTGTACTTCGGGGAATTGACGACGACTTGTGTCAGTGTATACTTACAAGCCATGTCATAAGAATCAATAAGGTCGTAAGAGTTTCGAACTGACAGTGAACTTAAATATTTTGTGAACTTAAAAGTTAATGGCCATCAGTTCTTAAAACTCACAATACAGTGAAAATTGACATTTCATTTGACATTATTATTTGATCAAAGTTCTGTTTGAGTTTTGTTTCACCATGAGTCAAGACGGCAAAAAGGACCCAAACAAAGATGAGTTGGGAGGTGGGAAACGAGACAAAAAGAAGCCAGATATGTATGGATCATGGCAGACTTTCACACCGAAAGAGGAAGATGTCAAGGGTACGGATGGCCATGATTCCAATTTGTTTGGCGGATTACGTGGTCTCTCCGATATTCGCAAGTCTTATCATGGTTCTTTAAGACACAGTGCCAAATCCAACGTTAGTTGCCGGTCAGCAGAAATTCATGCTGAACGTAGGAAAAGGGAGCTTGATCTCAAGGCAGCCGAGGAGCTACAGAAATTAAAACTGGAGGACCTCAAAGTGGCTCAAGAGATTCTGAAAAATCAAAAGGACATGGTCCAAAAGAAGTTGGATTTTGCCAAGGCAGACGTAGATTTGGAGCTTGAGCAGTTCAAAGTGGAAAATGAAGACGACAGTCAGGGAAGTCAGACCAGCAAAGATGAAGATGGCCATGATAATAAGGAAAGAAGTGAGAATATTAAGAAGTGGATCAAGACGTCTGAGAGTGAGCATAGTTCTGTTCATATTTATGATGAGAATGATCAGCCCATACTTAATTCCACTTCGCATGGCATTTCAAATTACAATCCTAATCCTGTCGACCAGTTGGCACAGGCGCTGACTGATGTCATTACTCGTGTCAACGCTGGGTCCACGACTCATTCAAGTCATGGCCCTTTAAATAGGAATATGGATCAGTTTATGGCCCGACAGTCTCTCTCAAAAGAATTGCCATCTTTTTCGGGAAGTCCTCTTAAATGGCCATCATTTATTTCGGTGTTTCGTAGAACCACAACCTCTTGTAATTTCACTGAAGAGGAAAACATAAGCCGACTTCAAAAGTGCCTGACGGGTAGAGCTAAAAAGTCAGTGCAGTCTCTCCTTATTAGCTTCACTAATGTGAATGAAATTCTTCAGACTTTGGAACGAAGATTTGGCAGGTCAGAGGATATTGTGCGAGCCCTCATTGCAGAGGCACGATCTCTTCCTTTTATTAAAGAGGATAAGCCAGAGACCGTCATGGATTTTGCAGATGCCGTTCGAAATTTGGCAACAACAATGGTGGCGCTGAGGTCAGATGGCCATCTTATGAATCCTTAGCTGTTAGAAGAGATGGTGGCAAAAATCCCAACCTCTTGGAGAAGAGATTGGGGAAAATTCCTGAGTACTAGACCAGGACCAATCAAGTTAACGGACTTCTCTAAGTGGTTGGATAAGGAGGCGGACGGCATGAGTTATATTACCACTCCCACAGTTGCTACGCCCCTCAAGAAGTGGGAAAAGGGAAAGCCATCAAAGTCGGAGGCGGTTTTTGCTACCACAGATGAGGATGGAGAAAGTGATGGAAATGAAAGTGACAATAACAGTCAAAGTTCTACTAACACACAAAATAAAACAAAGCCGTCAGTTAATTGTTTATTTTGTAATAGGTGTGGACATTGTATTGGGAAGTGTCATCACTTTTTAAAGAAAGAAGTCCAGTCCAGGTGGAAGTGGGTCATGAAGAATAAAGTGTGCTTTGGTTGTCTACGAAAAGGCCATCAGAAACAGAACTGTAAGTCAAAGGTTAAGTGTCAGGTTGAAGACTGTAAGAGATGGCATCACACACTTCTACATGAGAGCCCTAAGCTGGAGGAAAAGTCAGAAGAGGAGAAAACTGAGGACAAAGGTCAGAATTTAGTCAGCCGTGTCATTACTTTTAATTCTGTTCTCCTTAAAATTCTTCCAGTCACGCTTGTGGGTCCTCGTGGTAGTCTGGAGACCTTTGTCTTGTTAGATGAGGGGTCAACAGTAACTCTGATGGACTCTGCAGTAGCTCTGAAATTGGGACTTGAAGGCGAGGTCAGTCAGTTTTCATTTCGCGGAGTCAACTCGGGGACTCAGCAGCGTTGTACCTCTAGGAGAGTGGATCTCCAAGTCAAGTCATCTGAGGGGGAGTGCCATAATTTAAAAAATGTGCAAGCCATCAATGACTTGGAGCTTCCTGTCCAGTCTCTCACTTCAAGTCAAGTTTTGCGATGGCAGCATCTCCAGCCAGTAAAAGTGGAGCGGATTCCGGGAGCAAGACCTACAATCCTCATTGGGCAGGATCATTGTGACCTTGTCGTGAGTCGTGAAGTCGTGTCGGGTCCGGCGAATGCTCCTGTTGCATCGCTAACAAAGTTAGGTTGGGTCATCTATGGGCCAGACTCCGGAGTGTCACGTCAAGATGGCAATTTTTTACTCCACATATTTCACACGGGTCGTGAAATTAAGAACGTTGTGGATGTAGAAATATCAGTGGAGTTGCCATCGGGGAAAGAAGTAAGTGACCAGCCATTAATCGTCGATGTAAAGTGTCAGTGGCTGAGTGAACTGAGTTTCCTACGTGATTGGAAGTGTTCATCTCCAACTGTTGTGAGAAAGTCTTCGAAACTTGTGACTGCCGGTAGAGTGAGACTAAAAGTGGGACGTCAGATGGCCATAAGGTACTTTGGGGGCGATCGGTCTGATGTGACAAGGGACTGGGGCATAATTTGGACGAAGCCTTGGATGAAAAGGTATGTTTGGAATTTACAACTTCAATGTAAAGTGCCTATTTCGTTGAAGTTCAAGTTATTGCCATCGGTCAGATTTCAAAGTCACTCTATTTGGTCTCATCAAGTTTCATGGCATCGGTGTCGGCAGCGGAATTGCAGTTTTTCACATTATCGGTGTATTATTGTACTTTAAAAATTGTGTCAAGTATTTATGGGGACATGTGGGGATAGAATTTGGACTGGGAACAATATTCGTCCATTGGGATGCCGATATGTGAAATGGAACTTGAGTGATTTGCTTTCTGCGTCCTTGGAATGTGATGGCCATGTGAGCAAGTGTCGCCTTGAGTTCAGAGTCGTGCGGAGTCGGGGTCGATTGAAGATTGCTTGTGTGGACTTATCAAGGACATTTGTTAGTCGAGCTTTGAACATTCGGGAAAATTCCGGACTGACTACACGATTGCCGTACTGAAAAAAAAATTTAAAAGTAGCTCAAATTACAAAGGACTGAATTTTCCATAAAATCTAGACTTGTCCGCACCTAATTTTTGGACCGAGTTTTGGCATGACCCCAGCAACAATTCTAATGTGTCACTGTTTCATATTGATGAGAATGTGGCGATGTACTGGGTAGACGGTAGTTTTGACAACCTTATATGGCTCTTTCGTCTCCTGTCCTCAGCTTGGAAGTATGCAACGGAGAATTATGGGCTTATTGGGAACGGAAAAGGAGTGAGCTCATCCATTCTCTATATAATACTCCATAATAATGACAACAACGATTATTATAATTCATACCACAAGGCTGACTGCCTTACATACACGTCCTTGGACTCAGCCTCCAGCTCTCGAAATCTAATTGACTGTATCCTACCTACGAGATATGGATCCGCAGTCAACTTCCAAACTATTGTCTCAAGCATGGGAGAAGTAATTGAGGGCGGAGCAAAAGGGATTTTAAATGACGCGGGTAGAGAGATTTGTGGGAATAACACAAGCGATATTATTGCATACGACATTTACCTTCACTCAAGGGGAGCGTCAGCCGACGTCACGTCTTGGAGGGGAAGGAAATCAAATGAAATATTTAACAATAATTTTTGCTTTCGGGACTGGTTCCTCCCGATCTATGAAAAGGAGGGAAGCGGGGGAGTTCAAATTCTGAACAAATTTTACAACTTGACTAAATCCCATTGGCTTAAGCGTCGGCCATCCGGATACAAATCCATGAATCTTGGAGAGTTTGTTCATTTTTGGAGTGAATCAGCAGGAACTAATCTCGAGCCATTAGCATCCAAAGCTTTTTCTAATTGGAACAAAGCATCCGAAAAACAGTTACTTCAGGCCAGAAAATCATATAATTTTCGTGACAATTTTAGTGAGTTTGACATTCCGTATGAAAACACATGCTAATTGGCATCGAACAAATTGACTTTAACAAGGAAGTGGTTTCACATAGAACTCGCCCATTTCAAAAAGTCATGTCTACAAAACTCATGCTACTTTTAGATAGAAGAGATCCAAAATAACTCGACTGCGTTTTGCGTTGTTTGGTCACAGTAGCCCGCCAAAGTTTAAAAACATTTAAATTTTAATATTTTGCCGCCCTGTAACTTCTACAGTTCTCATCCGATTTTGACGAAATTTGATGTTTTCCAAGGTTAAGACCCTTTTCTTAAATGTCATTTTAGGATTTTTTAAAATTAAAAAATGTTCATTTTTTTTTAAATTTGAGAAAACATTATTTTTAGGCCTAATTATATAACACAATTTTTTCAAAAAATGAAAATTTGAAAAAGAGTCTAAACGTTAGAAAACATCAAATTTCGTCAAAATCCGATGAGAGCTGTAGAAATTACAGCGCGGAAAGATAATTTTGAATTTTTTAAAACTTTGGCGGGCTACTGTGACCAAACAACGCAAAATGCAGTCGAGTTATTCTGGATCTGTACTATTTAAAAGTGGCCTGATTTTTGTAGACATGAATGTTTGAAATTTAGGAGTACCATTTGAAACCATTCCCTTGTAATTGTTAAGCAATAATATTTCAATTATAAAATACGTTAAAATGCCAAACTTGTTCGACAACAGCTCAAACCCTGCAATACAACGACAACAACGTTGGAATTTACTTCAAAAATTACCCAATTTACACAAACTCTACATTCAAAACCATTTCGAAGGCTTGGGGACATGTCAAAGAAAACTATATTTCTTCAAGGCGCAGTAAATCTCTATCTGACAAAATAATATTCAACAACGAAACATTACCCTCTCACAAGAGTTGTTCGTCAATAACTGACAAGATAACAGCTTCCAATCACGCAAAGGGCTATCTGTACGTGGTTGACTGCGTAGCCTCAAGCAGCAAAAATTTTTACGACAATAAGTCCGCAAGCACCTTCGTAGAACAAGTCATCAAGGAAATGGGAGCAGTAGCGCTGACTGGGACTCAAAAACCTGAGCCAGAAAGTTGGGCCGCATTCAAAGTTTCAAATTGGACTCTCGAACCAATTCTTGTCTACGATATTTACCACGGTGCGGAAATGTCTGAGGAAGCTGAACGATGGGCGTCATCGGTGGAAAAACTGGACCCTCTCCCACGCCCTGATAAATACTGGTTTCGTGACTGGTATCACACAATTTATTTTAAGCACGGAAAAACTGCCGTCCTGAAAGGATTTTTGTCTCATGTAAGAAACAGAAAGAACAACAGTCAAATAAATTTGGGCGACTTTGTTCATTTTTGGAGTATGGCTGCTAAGACGGACCTTCACGATCTGGCTAAGCTGTTCCTTGGTTGGAGCGATGAGAATCAGATTGAGTTTGTCGATGCGAGAAAAGAATATTCGAATCATGGCTACTCTTGTAAGACAGAAAAGAGAAACATGAAATTTTAAAGTAATTAATTATAAAGACTTGGTAAAAAAATTATTTTGGTGTATTTATTTATTTATTGCAGGCGATATTAAATGCAACGAGTTGCCCAAAACTTCAAGTATTGAATCTGGTAAAAATATTTAATTTTAAAACTAATACAAACGGAAAGGAAATGACATGTAAAGTATAAGATAGTTAACCACAAGTGTTGAATGTAACTTTTTTTTTTTATTTAAGCTGGCTCCCAGGAAGGATATTTAATTCCAATCATTGCTGGTGTCTCAGCTTTCGGCGTAGCTCTCCTAATATTGGGGTTTGGAATTAAAATATACCTGGACCGAAAAAAAATCCAGAGCCTTACTGAACAAGTTCGTAATTTGTCAGATGAAGAAGTAGATGAGTTTTACAAAGGAAACCCGAATTTAGTAGTTGGGACTGACGCTCATGCACCTATTCAAGCAATGCCTTTTAACATGAACTATGAAATTCCCCGGGAACGCTTAAATATTGGTGAGGCCGATCATTACCAATAAATAAACGCCTAATTTTTGAAATACTGCATTTGCCTTGCGTTACAAAAAAAAACATATAGTGAATAACACATTTTTTTAAAGACGACAAAAAAGTTCTTGGATCAGGTGAATTTGGACTGGTGAAGCAAGGATTACTAAAAGGTGACCCCAGTAGCGGCAGAGCGGACACGACAGTTGCTGTGAAGATGGTCAAGCCCAGTATGGATGTGGTTTATTTTAAAGCGCATCTCTCAGAAATAAAAATTATGGCGTTTTTAGGGGAACATGAGAATATTGCAAAACTTGTTGGAACTGTCACAAGCAACATAAGAAACGGCAATATACAATATTCAATACAATTATGTTTTGAGCCTACATATTTATTACTATTGACAGTGATTCAACGCTGAATAATACTACTAACGTTTAGTTCAAGTTAGTATACAAATAAATCATTTTCTTTGCTTGAACCAATAGGTGAGGTTTTTGTGGCAATGGAATTTTGTGCCAAAGGAGACCTACTGCACTATTTAAAGGACAACGGGAAAAACTTTGTGGATTTATTTCGGAAACGAAAAGCCGCAGGAAAAGCCGCAAATAAGCAGAATGTACAAGCTACCTACACCAATGCTCCGGAACCAGTCCCACAATGTACGTACACGAACGCTCCAGCTGTAGTTGTTAAAATCGAACCAAGTGGCGGCGGTGCATCCGGTTCTGAACCTAGTAACCACAAGAACTCTAGAATTTCAACTATCAATTTGCTTCAATGGTCACGACAAATCGCAAATGGAATGGCTTACTTGAAAGCAAAAAATGTAAATTGGGAAATTATTTTGTTTAAAAAGCCTTATAATTATTACCACGAATATTTACTATAATTATGATACTTTCGCTTTATTTTCAGATTATTCACGGAGATTTAGCTGCGCGAAATGTTCTTCTTGGAAGTAACGATGTTGCTAAAATTAGCGATTTTGGACTGTCCCGTCAGCTAGTTAACTACTCAAATTACAAAAAGACTAATTCCGAAGTATTTTTTAAATGCAAATAATGGTCCTAGTTTCTGACTTTTAAAACATGGTATAAGAACTAAGAACTAACGTGTGTATTTATGATTCCAGGCCCCATTACCTTGGCGCTGGCTCGCAATTGAATCTTTGGAGAACATGATCTTTTCTCCCCTTTCGGACGTGTGGGCATTTGGTGTGACGCTCTGGGAAATATTTACTCTCGGCAAAATCCCGTATCCTGGAAAAACGTGGAATCAAGAATTTGTTGACGGTCTTATGGCAGGGCAACTCCTGCCTTCCCCAACGCTGGGAAATCAAGAAGTGTAATAATACAATAATGAATTAAATAATAATAAACCCAAATTAATTTATTACATCAAGCAGCGTTATATATATGTAATTACATTTGTGAGTATTGATTACATGACTCGTTTGTTTTATTCAGCTACGACATCATTCTAAATTGCATGAAATCGGAGCCGAGTGAAAGAATTTCGCTCTCAGAGATCATTTCACAGTTGGAGATGGTGGAAGTTAATCTGTCGTACTTTTGATTTTATTTTTGCTATATTATGTGTATTTGCACTTCAATATTAAATTAAATTAGTTACACACTCAATAACATAAACATTCAATTTATACTTTTATTCACTACAATTTGAACAGTTATTCATTTTATTATGTATAAAAAATTTAACGTATATATAAAAATAGTATAGTGTAAAACGTGATATGTAATAAATGGCACCATTGAATTAGATTCTTGTCGTTTAGATTAATGTACAAGGCTTAAATTCATCCGCTGACAACGAAACATTTAACAAGAAATTAATTGAAATTTACAATTTTATGGCTTAATTAATTAGGTCATCTAAAGAATAATTTAGTGTCAAGATGTTCCTGGCAAAAGGAGCATGATCTTAGTGAAAAGGATAAGGGCAATCTTATTTTAATTTTAAATGAAATTCAAAACTACTGAACAGAAGTTCTTGTTTTAATAAATAAACATAATTATTATTGACCATTTTCAATTTTGAAATGACGTTTATTTCATTATATATGAAACAAATTAAACTGAAGTTTGATTTTGCGAATAAACCGTAACAACGCACTATTACAAAGCAAGTTAATTAGAAACATCTAGCTATCTACAAAAAAATTAAATGAAATTGTACTTTTTTACACTTCTCCAAAACGAAGTACCAAAATTTAATCTTACAACAAAAACTAATCAGAGAAAACCATTATACTAATTAATACTAAATAATAGTTAATGCACTAGCAAATATTATTGGGGATTGCAACAGTATAATGTAAAGTACCTAATTATAGCTAAATTACACTTAATTTTGTGAAATTATCAGACCTTAAAAATAACACGTCCTACACTCAGGGCACACTAGAGAACATCTAGTGATAGATGATCTCTAGAAAATATAGCTACAACGTTAACCTAAATTCAAATCAGTATTTTGAATCACGTTTCAAACAACGATATTATATAATTAAGATAATTGTGCAAATCATTGTTAACCTTTATTAACTAAGAATTCTCCGTTTTCCCCTTTATACAACTTACGATTTTTAATACTCCTGGTTCCTTAAAAGATACGTACGCCTGGATAGCAAAATATGAATTCACAACGTTCAAATTTAACGATCAAAGATAAATGACAACTGGATATTTACACATGCTTACGTTCAAGTTTTATTCTTAGAATCGACTTTAAAATACCGAATTTTGAATGAATGAATTTTTACCTAATAAGATATATGATATATTCTTAAAACAGTTTAAAATTGTTCTAAACTCTTAACTTTCCTATGTGTTTGGACACTTTGTCTGCATTTTAGATTTTAACTTTATTCTCTCCCGTCATGCCAAAGTTGCTTTATATAGTTAAACGTATAAGCAAACCAAGACTCACATACTCAAAAATTTAAGCAACTCCGTGGCAATTACTACTCTTGGGCAACTTAATATTTTATTAAAGTATTACCTCTCTTAGATTCCACTGAATTAGCAAAATTTTCAATGTAGTTGCATTCATTAGAAATAATTTTAAGAAAATAAAAAAATTGCTTTATGCAATATTTAATTTTATAATTCAAAAGTTAAAAGGTCAACAAGTTATATTAAACATTATGTCTAATTGTAGTAACAAGACGCTTCGAATTTTGCAAACAACATTGTCCACTCCAACATAAAGAAAGATATTGGAACTCAAGAATCATCAAGAGAAGAGAGTGAAGATCAAGAACTTACAATTGCAAGAATACTTTGATTTCAACATAAACACTATGCAACTATTTAAAAATAAATTTAACACTTAATTATTTTCCGTTGGCACATGAGAGAAACAAACTTTACGTGAACCACTTTACGTAATACAGCTTTTTTAGGCCGTCAGAAAAATAAATTAATTATATAAAGTAATGTCTCCAGGTACCGCTAAAGAAATGTCTCGAGCTACCAGAGCATCAATGTTTCCAGGTACCGCTAAAGAATTGTCTCTAAATACCAGAGCATCAATGTCTCCAGATACCGATGAAATATTGCCTCCGGCTACCAGAGTTTCAAAGTCTTTAAATGCTATAATTCAATTGTAAAAGTACTTCCAATACTATCTCCTATATTCTGTAAAGTTAAATATGGTTATTTCAAGATAAAAGCAAAAGTACCTAAAATGTGAGCACTTAACAAATATGTATGTATGTAAATAAATATGCAAGACGTGTTAACTCCCCATCCGACTGACCAGTTCTTGAGTCTCCGTTGCTCCCTGTACAAGAGTACAGGGACTAACAAGGGAATGACGCGACATGACCAACCCAGAATTTAAAGAGACCTATTTCAAAAAATCAGGCTACTTTTAAATAGTAGTGATCTGAAGTAACTCGATTGCATTTTGAGGCCGTTTGCCTGGAATTACGCAGCAAAGTTTAAAAAAATAAAAATTTTAAAACTTTGCCGCTCTGTAGATTCTACAGTTTTCAACCGATTTTGATAAAATTTGTTTTTTTTATTCTAAGACCTATATCTAAAAAGTAAAATTTAGGATTTTTGTAAAATCGAAAATTTTATTTTTCTTGAAAAATTGGTTTAAAAAACGGGCCTCAAAAATATGGGTTTCCTAGATTGTTTTTTAAAAATTATAAAATTTTCGAGTTTTCTAAAATCCTGAAATTATTTTTAGATTAAGGCCTTAAAATTGGAAAACAACAAATTTTGTCAAAATCGCTTAAGAACTGTAGAATGTACAGTGCGGCAAAGTATGAAAATTTGAATTTTTTTTAACTTTGGCGCGCAATTCTAGGCAAACGACGCACAATGCAATCAAGTAACTTTGGATCTATACAATTTAAATGTAGTTTCATTTTGTACAATAGGTCTTTTCAAAATCTGGGTCGGTCATGTCGCATTATTCCCTTGTAAGTGTAAGGCAAAGAATAGGAGATCGAACGTCACTAAAGACTACCGATTGACGTCAATAAAAAGAGCTGCAAAGCCTTAACAAGGATCACTTCCCATTTTTAAAAGGTGCTTCAAACTTTTTGTTTTAAATCGATCATTTAACTGATCTAAACAGACCATTTGTTTGTCCAAGATTCTCAAGACTTCAAGTGTATTTCAAAATTACCCGATTCATCTCAAATCTAGAAAAACAAGTCCCGCCCTTTAAGTAAACTATACAATAAATTTACGAGTCGTTGGATTTTGATTCTCCTAGACTTAGGCTCATCAATTTTGATTAATTTAATATAAGGATTGTGACGTTCGTTTCAAAAATATAAAAATAACAACAACTGGTTCAAATAATAAAAACTAATATAATTGCTATCTAACTATCTAACTGTGATGACAGTTATTTGAAACTGTAATTTTCCTTCAACTGCTACCCACCTCTTTCTTGTAAACAATCCGTATGTTCAACAACAAATTTCAAGAGGCATTCAGTCTGCCTGGCATTCTCCTATCCGATTCCTAATACCTGTGACTCCGAAAACAATCTTTCCTTAACGTCGTTACATACCTCCGCACATCTATACTCTGCCCCTGTTACTACTTTAATGCAGGCCTCGACTAATCAAACAGCTCTGATGATGAACCTACGTCTATTCAAGCAGTTTCAATACTGACAACCACTCGCGGCAGGCGATCAACCCAACGCCCAGATTTTCATCTAGAAAGATTTAACTAAAATACACTTTTCTTATAATTACTTTGGATTTAATGATAAACTTCCTAACCATGCTAGGACTATTCTTTTTAATTTTAATATTCACCTGCTACACAATGACCATTAAACCAGGATTCACGGTTGATCACGGGTTTACTTTGACCTGAATCTCAATTACCTGGACGCACAAAAGATTATTTTCACTGTTGTTATTTATTTCTTTTCCCCAACCCGGACCTAATACTCCAAGCAGAGCTAATAAAACAAATTGCGAACACAAGGAATAAAGAAGCTACTGCAATGCCCTCAACATAATGCAGCTCTACATCGACCAAAGCTTCGCACTATTACAAACGATGACGCAAGACTTATATTCCCAATCCGACTTCATTTTTCAATTTAAAAATCTTTTTCATTTTTCCCAAACTAATGGAGTATATCGAAAACAAAAAAAGAACATTGTAGGACAATGTTACAAGTGGTGTTGCGATATAGCTGTTTTGTCAGATTTAAAAATGTTGGAATCTGAGGACAAAGCTATTGAAACATATGTTGCGAACCTTAAAAAGACCCTTTACCCCAGGCACCACTCTTTAGTAGACATTGGACACGAAATTTTGTTACTAGCGAACAAAACGAACACGTTCTGAAAAAACATGCAAGCTCACTAAGAGAAAACAAAAGGAGAAAAGATATAGGATATAGACAACTACATGGGATCGGAAGGAACTTCTACTAATGCGATGCTATTCCATGTCGGTATGATCTTGTCGGGTCTTATTACTTTGAATCAAGGCCTCGCAATCCTTACAAATTATTATAATTTACAGTCTGCTTGCAATTTTCAAACTTTATCATTTTTGTGTGTCCTACAAAAAAACATTTAACTTGCGCATGATAAATTACAAAGTCAACTGAAAAATTCCGATAGAGACCTCGTAATACCTTCAGAATTCAATCACCTCTATTATTTTTTTAAGTTACTACAATTTATTATTTCCAAAACTAGCGTACTGGTCAAAGTTCAAATCTCATTTGCTTACTGTAATTCTCACTAGGCACTATTGTGACCTAAAACTGTCGATTTTGCGTATAATTCTTTTACTGCTACTCTTAATATATCATCATTAAATATAGTTAAAAACGGACAAGACCTTTTTTTACAGCATCTAAGAACAACTAAATAATGTCATTTACTATGAGTTGTGTCTTTTTCTTAAAAATTCGGCACAGAAAATGACCCCAAACGCCTGTCTTGAAACCATCTTGAAAAATTCTAACATTGAGGAACTGCAAAAGTTTTGTAAACCTAACTTTCACAATTTCACAAAAACGCGCGTCACTCGTTTTAATCAAAGTAAAGTTTTGGTTGCTTATCTTCCTATTGACTCTTCAATTTACTGTGTTTACCACAGCAAAAAGGTTGTGACTCCTATTTTATCAATTCCTAAGCAAGGAAATTTGAAGATTACTATTTCATGCCAGTTTTTTCTACTTTGCTCAAGGCAATGCAATTTCACTCCCAAAATTTCAATGTCCTTTTGACATACTACAAACTCCAGTAGTCGCTCACAACAGTTTAGCTATGATGACAAATGCAACTGATTTAGTTTTAACTTCTTCATCAGAACTGACCCGATTACAATTTACAAATCTTTCTAAAATTCTTGATTCTCACTGCGTATTAGTAATTTCACATTTCGGTGGTAGTTCTAATGAGAGTAAACCCCCTGAGGATATAACTGGACCCTACAGTTGGGTTTTGATATAGGTGTGTTTACAAGTCTTTAATAATTGCATGCTTCTTTAGATATACGTAATCACCTTGACTTTTGTTCTTATTGTAGGTGGACTATAAATAGGACAGCTTTGAATAATGGGGCATGCAGCAATAGTAAACCCCATTTTTATAGTAGAAAGTAACACTATTTTAACACCAGCAGCCTTTTATATAGTTTCTGCTTATCAGGAAGCACTATTGTATCCTACTATAATACGTGTACCTATTGCAGCCATATCTAAAATCCTACGTATTGTAATATTCATTATTTTTGATTGTGGTCAAAATAATGTTTTCATTTGGAACCCACGGACACCGGACCTAACACTTATCCGTCCGACACCTCACTTTAACTTAAGGTATTGGATTTTTCCTTACAACAACCTTTATATACTCCTGTACATACTTTTTCTTGCGCCTTTAACACTGTTCAGGAATTTACTAGTACAATTTCCCTATCCACTGCTTGCTCATTATAACCCAATTTTATACAAACCACAAAATATTTAAAATCTTATAAGATATTTATTTCAAATTTTTATGGGAATATTTTCTTCTTTAAGAAACTTAGTTAGTACACACCTTAAGTTTTCACAAAATATTTTTTATCACTATTTGCCTTGTTATGAGTTACCAAACTGTGATGAGGTTCATTTAAACTGTAATTTTCCCTCAACTGCTACCTACTTCTTTCGTATGAACAATCCGTTAATTCAACAAGAAACTTCAAGACGCATGCGGTCTGCCCAGCATTCTCCTACCTGATTCTCAATACCTCTGAATCTGAAGAAAATCTTATCTTTACGTCGTTACATACCTCTGCACATCTATACTCTGCCCCTTTTACAACTTTAATACTTACGCTGACTTATTAAACAGCTCTGTTGATGAATCTGTTTTCGTTTAAGCAGTATTATTACTGACAACCACTCGTGGCAGGCGATTAACTTAACGCCAACATATTTATCAAGCAGGATTTAACTAAAATAAACTTTCTTTATAATTACTACATATTTCATGATAAACTTTCTGACCATGCTAGGACTAATCGTTTTTATTTTAATATCCACCTGCTACACAATAACTATAAAACCATGATTCACGGTTGATCACAGGTTTATTTTGACCCCAATCACGATTACCTGAAAGTACAAAAGATCGTTTGCACTGTTGTTAATTATTTTTTCCCCCAACCCTGACCTAATACTTTAAGCAGAGCAAATAAAACCAATTGCGAACACAAAGAATGGACTGGCTTCTGCAATGCACTCAACATCATGCAGCACTACATCGACTAAAGCTTTGCACTACTACAAACGATGCCGCAAGACTTATATTCCCAATCCGAACTCATTTTTTATTTTGAAAATCTTTCCATTTTTTCCAAAAATTAAAAGTATTTCGAACACAAAAAAAGAACATTGTAGGACAATGTTACTAGTGGTGTTGCAATATAGCTGTTTTGTCAGATTTTAAAATGTTGGAATCTGAGGACAAAGCTATTGAAACATATGTTGCGAACCTTAAAAAGACCCTTTACCCCAGGCACCACTCTTTAGTAGACATTGGACACGAAATTTTGTTACTAGCGAACGAAACAAACACGTTCTGAAAAAACATGCAAGCTCAATAAGAGAAAACAAAAGGAGAAAAGATATAGGATATAGACAACTACATGGGATCGGAAGGAACTTCTACTAATGCGATGCTATTCCATGTCGGTATGATCTTGTCGGATCTTATTACTTTGAATCAAGGCCTCGCAATCCTCACAAATTATTATAATTTACAGTCTGCTTACAATTCTCAAACTTAATCATCTTTGTGTGTCCCACAAAAAAACATTCAACTCGCGCATGATAAATTACAAAGTCAACTGAAAAATTCCGATAGAGACCTCGTAATACCTTCAGAATTCAATCACCTCTATTATTTTCTTAAGTTACTACAATTTATTATTTCCAAACCTAGCGTACTGGTCAAAGTTCAAATCTCATTTGCTTACTGTAATTCTCACTAGGAACTATTGTGACCTAAAACTGTCGATTTTGCGTATGATTCTTTTACTGCTACTCTTCATATATCATCATCAAATATAGTTAAAAACGGACAAGACCTTTTTTGACAGCATCTAAGAACAACTAAATAATGTCATTCACGATGGGTTGTGTCTTTTTCTTAAAAATTTGGCACAGAAAATGACCCCAAACGCCTGTCTTAAAACCATCTTGCAAAATTCTAACATTGCGGAACTGCAAAAGTTTTGTAAACCTAACTTTCACAATTTCACAAAAACGCGCGTCACTCGTTTTAATCAAAGCAAAGTTTTGGTTGCTTATCTTCCTATTGACTCCTCAATTTACTGTGTTTACCACAGCAAAAAGGTTGTGACTCCTATTTTATCAATTCCTAAGCAAGGAAATTAGAAGATTACTATTTCATGCCAGTTTTTCCCACTTTGCTCAAGGCAATGCAATTTCACTCCCAAAATTTCAATGTCCTTTTGACATACTACAAACTCCAGTAGTCGCTCACAACAGTTTAGCCATGATGACAAATGCAACTGATTTAGTTTTAACTTCTTCATCAGAACTGACCCGATTACAATTTACAAATCTTTCTAAAATTCTTGATTCTCACTGCGTATTAGTAATTTCACATTTCGGTGGTAGTTCTAATGAGAGTAAACCCCCTGAGGATATAACTGGACTCTACAGTTGGGTTTTAATATAGGTGGCTTTGCAAGTCTTTAATAATTGCATGCTTCTTTAGATATACGTAATCACCTTGACTCTTGTTCTTATTGTAGGTGGACTATAAATAGGACAGCTTTGAATAATGGGGCCTGCAGCAATAGTAAACCCTATTTTTATAGTAGAAAGTAACCCTATTTTTACACCGGCAGCCTTTTATATAGTTTCTGCTTATAAGGAAGCACTATTGTATCCTACTATAATACTTGTACCTATTGCAGCCATATCTAAAATCCTACGTATTGTAATATTCATTATTTTTGATTGTGGTCAAAATAATGTTTCCATTTGGAACCCACGGACACCGGACCTAACACTAATTTGTCCTACACCTCACTTTTCTTGACTAAAGTTATTGGATGTTTCCTTACCACAACCTTTAAATACTCCTCTACATACTTTGTCTCACGCTTTCAACACCGTATTTGACTCCACCAGTATAATGTTTTTATCTACTGCTCGCTCATCATGACCTAATTTTATACAAACAACAAAATAATTAATCTTTCATAAGATTTTCATTTTAAATTTTTATAGGTATATTTTCTTTTTTAAAAAAATCAGTTATTACATACCTTAAGTTTAAACAAAATTGTCTTTTTCACTTTTTGCCTAGTTATGAGTTACCAAGCTGTGATGAAGTTCACATAAACCGTAATTTCCCCTCAACTGCTACCCACTTTTTTTGTGTAAACAATCCGTACATCCAACAACAAACGTCAAGACGCATGCGGACTGCCCGGCATTTTTCTATCCGATTCCTAATACCTGTGAATCCGAAGAAAATCTTTTCTTCACGTCGTTACATACCTCCGCACATCTTTACTTAGCCTTTCACCGCTTGCTCAACCTAAGGCTTACTAAAAATTTCAACGAAACAATTTTTTATTGCAGCGGAAAAATAATTACATCCAGACTGAGTTCCCACAGCGTTCTTACATACTTTACGCAACCTGAATCTATCCTTTAAACCCACACGCATTAAAAAAAGCTTAACGTAAAGCACGGGACACAAATATTAAGCTGCGTCGATTTAATAACCAATTACGGTAAGACTATTTTCACCAGACAACTCACACATTTCCAGACCAGCCAGAAACTCTCAGTTGGCGACAGTGATACATGAGGACACAGTCAATAATACTTAATCTCTACTGTTACTATCGCCACTAACAAAACCAACCTACAGGTTTCACACAGAAATACGCATCATTTATGGACGACCTGCCACTATCTGTAGCCCATTTACTTATGTTTGTTACCTGTAGCAATGATTAGGAATCTGTAAAATGGTGAGGAAGGTGAATTCCGTATGCCTAAACTGGTGTTCGAAGCGTGGACCCCCGACCCCCGACATGAGAATGGAGATTTTGCAACTCCATGTCGCAGTCCCGGAACCACGACCACCACACTAGACTGGCATGTGAACGTACATATTGTGAGCATTACCTTTACTTGCATTGGAAACTCGTGAAAATTTTCCATGTATATTTTAAATGGCGAAACTTGACAAGCTCTCAGCTCCGTATGTACCTTCCATGTATTTTTAGCCTTTTTTTTATCTTGAAACTTTGATTTTATTCTTGGTCGGTTTAACTGCTAATTGCAAACAAACTATAACTTCAATAATAACCAAAAACTATACAGCACTTCTCCCTTGCTTTTGTGGGCAATTGAAACTTGTTTTAATTTAAAAGCTTTAAAAATGCGACCTGTAGCGTGCGACTAACAGCCATGCGGACAGACGGACAGACAGCAGACACCAGACTAATAGATCCTTGCTCAGCATTTAAAAACTAGGTACTTTAAGTTAGCTACTTTTGTATCGAGTTGCAAATAAATTGTCGAAATTAAATTTGAAAATGATTTTTCTTATCTAATTTTCATAAACCATCATACATTTTATCCACGAAACTGAAACGTGAGCTGCCACTATATTGCGTTGCTATTATCCTACCAAAATTGCAAATAAAAGCATGCGCCTTACAAAACAACGTTTAAATAGTGCTTGTAATATTTATCCCTACCATACAAAACTTAAGTTGGTTTGCTATTCGCTTTTAATCTTAAACCTCGTTAACCAATGTTTCTACATGGCTGTAATATTCAAGGGCCAAAATTGTGCAGTTTAAAATGTCAGTTGGATATTTTAAAAATATTGCTTGCCTCGTCATGTTAAGGCATACGAATAAAATTAATTACGTAAGTTGGACCACGCAGTGATTGTGAATCACGAAGATGGTTACAATTTACAACGTGATTATTAAATAGTTGTAATTATTCATGAATTTAACTTTTAAACTCAGAAATAACGAAAGATATTTTAAACTCATGTGTGTACTCGTATTTTTACCTACTTGAAATTTTGGAAAAATATTTTTGTTTCCTTATTTCTATTTAGTATCAATATTTAGTTACAAACCTACCTATATTAATTAATGTGCTACAACTAATACATAAATAAGGTATTAAATATTTTCTAACTTTTTCGGTTTGAAAAAAAAAGAATGGGAAGGAGTATTACTTACTAGTAAAATCTGTTTACATTTGTAAATTCACTGACAGTGCCAAACTGGCTGCTACAAATAGGAGAAAGTGACAAAGTGAAATCATTTAAGAAAAAAAAATAGCACAGCATAGCAATAACATACTAATTAGTAATACCGGTATACAAACTGTGCATTATACATCTAATCGACTAATCGTAGAATGTTTAACTGTTTACTATTTAAGTGAGTAACGATGTAAAATAGTTTTCTTTAAGTATTCGTTAAAATAAAATTACGTTACCTACTTAAGCTACTGTAGAAATTCCTAAAATTATGTTACAAATATAAAATTTCTTCAACCTTAAAAAATAAAATAAAAAACTTAAAACATATATATATACTGTTGCATTTTAAAAAAAATTAAGTACAACCACAACCACAAACTGATTTGATGTCTTGATCCGCCGAATGATGCCCATGTTTAGAAGAGTTGCTTTACTTCCTTGATAAATGATTTTTTATTGCTCCAGATATTAGGCTTTGACATTTCTAGTCATTATTTTTTATTTTAATGGGGATGTCTTCCAGTTCCAGTGCAGCATGTAACTTTACGGCATATCTGCAAACCCAACAATGTAGTTAGTTATAATTTACAGAGTTTCAAGATTTGAAAAAAAATAAAAAATACACTTTATTGATTTTATTCGTTGTTTCTGCATTACAAATAAACATTGCACAATTTTCCCTTATGTACGTTTAAAAGGAGCCATACGCCTGATTTTATTCAAAACATTATTTTTGCAAAGCTAAGATTGTAATTAAATATTTTTTTCATAAGAATTCATTAAAGGGTGAAATATATTTAGCCGACATAAAGGAATACTGCATTTATAATTAGAAATTTATTATTGAAATGAAAGTTATTACGTTTTGCAAATAAAAAAAAAGAATACACTAATCCTATTTTGCCAAACAATAATGTTTTGAAAATTTATAAAATTGAGCATTTGTTAAACTTTCACCATTTTAATGCAATGAAGTAGCTTGTCTGCAATTGGGAAACCGCAAGTGACATTCAGCAAGGATAACTTTTTGTTTAAAACAAGAAGTAGCTTTATCCTTGCCAACTATCACTTCCAGTTGTGACGCCAATGCGATGGTTGAATAGTGCAGGCGTGATAATCTTATTAAAAGCCTATATCCCTCTTTCCCTAGAAACTCTTAAATTTAAAATATATAGAAATATGTGACGTTCCACCAAAAAAGATGTATATCTGACGGTTTCGGAATTGCTTGTAAAACAGTTTAAAATTTTAGCGTTTTTAAGGCTATAATTTACATAAGTTTAAACTCATTTGGGAACGTTTTCAAGTGTAACACCGGGATTTGGCCAGATGTTACCAAAGTGTATTCTGCCAACCCTAGACACTTCCACTAGTATATAGACTTGAGTGCATTTTGCGCTGTTCGCGCTTAAAAGGCGAGCGCAATTTGAAAAAGTGGTCGACTTTCAAAACGGCCAAATCCTTTTGGGATTTAACATGTGAAAATGAAAAAATCTAGGTCCCTTCCTGTGTTTTTTATTAGTTTCTGACAAAATCTCAAAATAACTTCAAAATACCAAAAAAAGTTTCAAAAAGTTGTAATTACGAGTTTTAAGCAAACACATCACAAATACACGTTTAAAAAGTATGCCTGTCATTGTCATTCAATAAGCATATCGTCAGTGAAGAGTCATTCTGTCGCTAGCCCATTCAATTGGTAGCTGCAGTCGAGGTCAGAATGATTTTAACTGTGCACTGAACTTACGACAGAATGACTCTTCACTGACGATATGCATGAGTGACAGGCATACTTTTCAAACAAGTATTTGTGATGTTTTTGCTTAAAACTCGTAAATACAACTTTTTGAAACTTTTTTTGGTATTTTGAAGTTATTTTGAGATTTTGTCAGAAACTAATAAAAAACACAGGAAGGGACCTAGATTTTTTCATTTTCACATGTTAAATCCCGAAAGGATTTGGCCATTTTGAAAGTCGACTACTTTTTCAAATTGCGCGCGCCAAAAGCGCGAACAGCGCAAAATGCACTCAAGTCTATATTACTAGTGGAAGTGTCTAGGGTTGGTAGAATACACTTGGGTAACATTTGGCCAAATCCCAGTGTTACACCTGAAAACGTTCCCAAGTCAGTTAAAAATCTTTTTAAACTAGTAAAACCCTATTTAATTTTTTCGGTCGCTAATTGCACATTCTTTGACAAATTATAAAATTTTGAATTTTGTTTTCAAAATTTTGAAACTTTTCGAACGTCTCAAACAAATTTGATTTTTTAACCTACATTTCAGTACACGGGTGACAAATTTTTAAAAATACGTAGAAGCGGAATAAAAATCTGAAAATGATTGGATTAAATGCGTCATGAATTTTACTACCAGAGCCAGAAACTGCAAATAACTCAAAACCGTCAGATAAACACCTTTAGTAGTGGATCACATATGTAATTATTGAACTAACCTTTTCACAGCTAATAGATCAAGAAAAAGCATCCGCGAGGTTTTTTATTGCGGAATTGCGAGGCGCTTGGAGAATCCATTTCAAAATTTGAGCTGTAATGAATTAGCATCTCCAATGTTTCCATCTCCAGTCTCCAGTCTCAGATTTATTTCTTGCTTCTTCCAGGTCGTGTTAATTTTGCTTTAGTCATCCTGGGGTAGCATGTTGCAATTTAAATCTGATTAAAAACATAGAATGTAGTTAGTTATAAATTATGTGATAGGATCAAATCATTAAATAGTAGAAAGTAGAATTTCATTTTGATTAAACAACACAATTCTAAAAAAACTAATAATCGCTGAATCGCTGAATGTAATTCTGTACTTACAACAAAAATTAAATTCATTAGAACTCTGCTTATAAATTGTCTTTGCCAAACAAACGTGAATTAAATTCACTTTTGTAAACCTTTAAAATATTTATTTCTGGATTTTTAAAAACCAATATTGGAACGTGTCTTACCTTATACCTTTGCAGTTAAAGCTTCTCTTAAGTTTTAAAATATTGAAATTATCTACAGCTTGAAGCAGATGTAAAGTATTTTCGCACAAAAACTTTAAGCACAATTTAAACTAACTTTGAAAACTGATTTTGTGATGAAAATTGACTACTAAAAGAGCCAGTTAGAGATTTTACTGGAGCTGCTGCGGACTCAGATGTGAGGAGTGAAATGCACTAATTTATTTTATTTGAGTTCTTGCCTACAAAACACGTCGGTCGGGTGGACTTTAGATTTTATTATATCGAGCTAAATTAAGAATGCAGTTGCTACAATTTATTTCTTAGAATTTAAATTAGTTTTAATCCCTTAAGCCGTTTGCTGTATAAGGCTGTAGGGAAACATGGCATTGAACAAGCCGGTCGCGGTCAAACGACCCTTTCTAATTTGGTACAGTTCTTAGTATTTGGAATTATTGAGGGCACTCACAATGCGTGCAGTGCGATCTTTCCCACTCCACAATAGCAAATACATAGATATGTGTGTGCTACTGTAGGAAAGCCTGGCCAGAAAAATGGTAAAGAAGATTTTATATTCCAGGAATTGCTGCAAGCTTAAAATTTTGGAAAGTGCCATAGGATCAAAGGGTAGTAACGATTTTAAAATAAGATTCTGACTAATAGACAAAAATAGGCACAGTTTCAATACTGCTTAATTATATGTATAAAAATTCTATAAATTCTAAAATCTCGTGAACTAACGAAGTAAATGTACTCAATATTGAAGTTAATATCACTGAAGATTAAAAAATTTTCTTTTGGGTCACTAAACGCTTTCTCTGAAGAAAAAAAGTAAATTTTAATTTTGCACGGAAGTAAAAAGTAGTTTCTCTGAAGGATTAAAATCCAAAATATCTGATTTTGGAGTAGTAGCACTGAAGGAAAAATATTTTCCCATACTAATTTTATTTTAAATGAAGTTGTAAATATAATGCAAATTTGCACATGTTCAAAAACATGTAAATTAAGCATTTGGCAACTTTTAAAAACATGAAGATAGAACATTTGGAACCTTTAAAAATATTGAAATATACCTTTGTGCATTTATAAAAAACATGCAAATCAAAAACTTATTTTTAAAAAAAATGTAAATGGAAAATTTTGTACCTTTAACATTTGCTTTTTGCATTCGTCGCATTCGTCGCATGCAGTGTATTTGCGTCTGGACTTACAAAAATTTCTAATATTTAAAAATGTTGCAAACTGCCAACAAACAATCCTCTATATTAACAATAAGAAATTCAGATTAAGCAGATTTTACCTTTTAAGCCACGTGTAACAATAAAAAATAAAACTTTTAAAAGACTTCGACTTTTGTTAGTTACCTTTTTATTTGCAGAAACTTTTTCGTGCTGATAATTCACATTAGGAATAGATTGATGAATAAAGAGATTGATTTAAATTAAATATTTTTGTTACTAAACAATCAAAATCAAACGGTATCGATTTTTAGTATTTTTTAGCTAAAAACAAAATGCAATATCTTGAAAAAAAAACAAAGTAGGTACCAATATCTTATCAGAGGGTATACCTTTTAAGGCATTTGCACATGTTCAAAACCATGTAAGAATGCAACATTTCGCAAATTTTAAAAACGTATAAAATAGAATATTGCGTACTTTTTAAAAATATCTAACTGTAACATTTTGCGCCTATTAAAAAAATGTAAATAGAACATTTTGCAAATTTATAAAACTCGTAATTAATATTTGACGGATTAGCCCCATTTCGTGTTTTACACGGATAATTTAAATTTTCGCAATTAATAGAATTAAGTAATTTTGATCGTTTTCTGTTTAGTTAGGTTCTCAGGAAAGCGGGCATTTAATAAGTAAAATGGGGTCCATCATGGCAGTAAATACAGTAGTTCATTTTATTTCAGTAGAATTAAATATAGCAGCCATTTTTATTCTTCACTCATGCAAAAGTGAAAAGTTTTCACATTTAAAAAAAGTATTTTACAATTTTGTAACCTGTTAAAAGCATTTAAAAATAAATTTAGCTATAATATGTATGCAATGGCCAAACTAACTTGTATTTTGGTAAGTTCTAATGAAAATGAGTTTACAGCCTCTTAGCAAGAATGTTACTATGCTATGTGTCACAAGTTAATCCAAATCGCTATAGGAGCATGATATGTATATTTAAAAACTAAAAAGAAACTGATTTGCTTCAGTATCTATCATAAAATTTGTAAATAAAAAAAGCTGTGAATTCTTAGGGCGAAAAAATTTATTTTGACAGTCAGCTTTTTTCCTGACAAGGGAACTGTTTCACATGGAATTCGCCAATTTCAAAGAGTAATATGTCTACGAGAATCAGGCGGCTTGTAAATAGCAGAGACCCAAAGTAACTGGACTGCATTTGGCGTGTTGTTTGGTCACATATGTATATGTAGTTTTATACTGAATTTTCTATGGCGTTCAATGGTACATGCAGTTGCTACAATTCAAATCTTGGAATTTGAATTGGTTTCAATGCCTTAAGCCATTTGCTGCAAGGCTATTAGGGAACATGGAAACCTATAAAGTGGTCAAAGAACGACCCTTTCTATTTTTGTACAGTCCTTTGTACTTTGTATTTGGACTTATACTGACAGCAAATCTGCAATCTGCCGCATTTCACAATAACAATAACATAAATATGTTTACTACTAAAGTACAAAGAAGTCCTAGTAGGAAAAATAATGAAAAACATTTTAATTTCCAGGAATTGCTGCCAGCCTAATATTTTATAAAGTACGAGCTTACTTACGAGCAAACACAAACAAAATCAAACAAAAGTACTGATTTTAAAATTTAAAATAGGATTCTGAACAATGAGCAATATTAATCATGGTTTTAATAATACATAGCTTTATGTATGAAATTTCTTTGAATTCTAAAATCTAGTGATCTAACAATGATTTTACATTTAATTACCTAATAATTAGCTTGATATTTGACAAAAAATTTAAGTACATTCATTCTTGAAAGGTAAAAAGTTGTTTTATTATTAAATGTTTTTATAAGAAACTCACAGTGTGAATGGATTAATTTTTATGTCAATTGTTGTATGATAAATATTTCGTCCATAAGAAATCCAAACAAACTCACTTCTACTTTCTGACTTAAAAAAAATACACCATCTAGAAAAAAAGAACTACAATATTTTAGGTATTTATAACTATACATATTGAACCTTTTGCACATTTTAAAAATATTAAAGTGGAACATTTTACAGTCTTATAAATCATGTTAACGACACATATTGAACTTTCCCAGGTATAACTTGTATTTCGTAAACATGTAAATCAAACCAGTGTAAGAAAAACGTTCATAATCGTTCGTTTCGCCTCGCATGAGCTTCGTTCAATTTTTGGGCGCAAAAAACGGACTCATGGAGCTTTCGGCGTTTTGAAACGGACTCAAGGCTCATGTGAGTCCCTGAAAGCTCATGAAAAAGCGTTTCCACCTCCCGGCCGTCTTGACGGACGGATAATATTTTGTCTACCTGTAGATTTTTTCCCTTTCCAACTTTCCACTCTAAAAGTACCTAAGTACCTACTACCTACTTACCCACCGCCTACCAGGGCCTGGGCTATATGAGAGGATATGAGTATGAAATGTTTGAATACTATAAATTATCAAATTGTGATGTTATGGAGTTTAATAAGTTTAATTTATTTTATGACTGTGTGTGTAATTTACTATGTACTATTAATTTCCAACAACTAAAACAACAACAAAAAATGGTAGCATTTGTTTTTTTATTTTTTAATGTTTTTTTTATTTAGGATTTTATTCAAATTAAAAACAGTAGAAAAAGCAAAATATGGTCAAAATCATTAACCAAAAAAAAATGCGTTGTAAATAACTATCATTATTTAAAAAAGGAAAACTTTATAAATATTCAGTAATAATAAATAAAAATAGAACATAGGTATAGTCGTATAGTATGTCGTATTATCGTTATCGTTAAGCAATGCAGCCGCACCTTAGCAACTGTTAGTTTTACAGATTACACTCAATCACTCAACTAAAATACATAAATATTTTAAATCGGTCTGACAACTGCTTTTATTTTCATTTAATTAGCATTAATACTATGGGGGTTCTAAGATCATAACGTGATAAAGTTTGAGGGAGGTGGGGTCTGGAAAAAAATACACCCTATCACTAACATTAGCTAGACAGAATTTGAGGAAGTTCGTATGACGTTATAGCTGTGAGACTCTTTATAGTATAGTACCTTCTATACTTAATCCTTCCTATACTGTGTTCACGATATACATACTGCCTACCTACCTGTGCCAGCAGAAATTGTCAACTTCACTCCCTAATGGTAAAACGCTCCACCACCCCAAAGCGCGAGGGCGTTTTCGGGGGGCAAAACGGACTCGAAAGCTCGGCCTTCGTGCTTTTCCAATCGAAAGCTCATGCCTTCGCAGGAAAATAGAACGGCGCCCCGTTCGCGTGGCATCGTTCAGCCGTTCGAACGAGAAAAGTCTTACACTGAATCAAACATTAGGCATTTTACAAAAACATGTACATCAATGAAACATTTACTACACTTCAAAAACTCAGATTGGACATTCTATCTATACCAATCCGTCTCATGCAGTTTAATTGCGCCTGCGGACTTACATAATTTTGTAATTCTAAATCTACGAGGAATATTACAGCTATGTCCAATAAAAATTAGAAATTCCATTTTCATTCGACTTTATAAATATTAAAAAATATTAACTATGATACGGTCCTTTGATTCATAACAGTTTTATATGTAGAAGTGTTTTCGTGCCTAATTCAAATTGTGAGAAGATTTACCAATAAAAAGGGATTTTTTAAAATATAAGGCGGCAAAAAAATTTGTAAAATTTTCTGTTTGCTTCCATTGACATACCTATTGGTTTAAATAATTTCATTATACACGCCACACGCTATCATATTGGCATACGAATGATGGGTAATTATCAATTGGATTAGAATTCTAAATTCCAAGGAGACATTCTCGTAAAACATGGTGACTTATTGTATGTGATCAATTTAATTTCTCAATAATTCCTAGCTTAGTCACAATTAAAAGCAGCACTAACAAGGGAATGACGTGACATGCTGCACATAGATTTTACAGAGACCCATTTTAAAAATTGGGGCAAATTTTTTTTCGAAAAAATTCAAGACACCTGTATTTTCGAGGTGCATTTTTTATAACTAATATTTTTAAAATATTTTCGAATTTTCAAAAATTGTGGATTTAATTTTTAAAATACAGCCTAAGAATTAGAAAAACTAAAATTTTATCAAAATCAGATGAGAACTGTAGAAGTTATATTGCAGCAAAGTTTTAAAATTTGAATTTTCTTAAACTTTGACGGGCTGCTGCAACCAAACAATGCAAAATGCACTCGGGTTAAACGTTAGATCTGCGCTATTTAAAAGTAGTCCTATTTTTTTAACTGCTTTCTGTGAAATCTGGGTGTGGTATGCTGCGTCATTCCATTGTAAGTAATAATTGTCAATCAAATTTCATATTTGCATTCTATATGCATAAACTGTTCTCCATGTATGAGTGTTTGCAATAATTTATGAATGTAATTATGTAATTATATAATTATGTATGTATTTTTGAAGTCTTATTTGTTGTATTATATGCAGAAGCACTTTTCTGGGAAGCCAACAGAATGTTTTCCACAATTGGCCTGAATACCGATAGTGCCCACAGAGGCTATAGCCTCTGCCCTTTGTCTTTGTCGGCCTATTTTATGACTGTCATTACAAAAGGAAAACACAACATGAATAAAGGTAAATTGAAGGAGGACAAAAACAGTTCCATAAATTCCACACAAATTGTATAGGTCTTACCAACCAACCTAATTTATATTGTAGACTAGTACCTGTTAATTGCCCTTAGCTTATTATACAACCCAGTTATTCTAAAAACGACACCTGGCAACCAAACCAATAGTATTATTCTGGCTTTTAAAATCATGAGGCATAAATAAATGTGTTTTTCTACTTTTAAAAGATGTGGCACTAAATGGTATAATCACATTTTAAAATGCTTATAATCTCATTTAAAAATCAAAATGAACCATTTCAATTTGAAGTAGAATTAAAATTAGCTAATTAGCTCTGTTATACGAGAAAACGATATGGACGTGAGATAGATGCTAAAAATTCCTAATACGGCTATGAATATTTAAAAATGCAAAATACTCTATTTAAAAGTTTTTAAAAAGAGAAAATTATTTTTATTTATTTTTGCATGTTTACAAAAATGGTTGACGCTCTATTTACATTTGATTGAAGGTGCACATTGTTACATTTTTTCAAGAATTAAGGATTTTTGTACTGTGTCATAGATTCTATGTGCTTGTTTCTTTAAATGTCTAAATCTAAAATATTCTATTTAAATACATGTTTTTTTTTTAAATTGTGTAAATTGTTCTATCTACATGTGTTTTGTAATGTGTAAGATATTTATTCAGTTTAATTTTATGTTTTTAAGTAGTACAAATACAAAATGCTCTACATGTCTACCTGTTTTTAATGTGTAAAAAGCTTCAATTATTGTTTCAATGTACGTAACATGTGTATTTACTTTTATATGATTAATCTGTATCATATTTGAGATTTATTTCGTAGGTAGGTAAAGGTAATGCAGGTGTACATATGGTGGATCCAAAAATGGTTTGGAGAAAATCTGGTTAGTGCTACGGAATATTTATACAAGATTTTATTTTCTGCCATACATAGCAACAGGCCTGTGGCTCTTGTTCCCTCCGTACACTTCAGGAAGCTGATCTTTGGGTAAATTTCGGAGTAAATCTGGAACCCAGCGGCGTTTGTTGGTTCCGTAGATTTCGGATTTGGCCAGAAATGTTCCCAGAACTGGTTTCAAAAAGTTGAGAAGGGTTGAGGCGACATAGTTAACTAGAATTATATCAATCAAACAACATATCAGTCGTTCAATAAATATTTAATTATATTGTTTTTTCATATTGCGCCATTATATTTTTGAATAAGTAATTTATATATCGTGTGTGAAGCACCAAAATAACCCATATTCAATATAATTTACAAAAAAAATTAGTTATGTGCAAAAAAACACGAAATGTAAAACATGTTTAAAATTTTAATTAGCAGTTTTTGAAGAACGTAAAATGTTCTAATTCCATGTGTTTGAAATGTTTAAAATATTATAATTCCATGTTTTTGAAAAGTGTAAATTTTTCTAATTTCATGTTTTTGAAAATTTGCAAAATTTTCTAACTCTATGTTTTAAGGAATGTGCGAAATATTTTTATTCCATGTGTTCGAAAAGTGTAAAAAGTGCCATTTACATATTTTTGAAAATGTGCAAAATGTTGTAATTGCATATGTTATCAAAAGGGTGCAAAATGTTAATTATAATTCCATGTTTCTGAAAAGGATTCAATCAATCATACACATCAGTCTTTTAAAAAACATAAAAATATGTGTTACCTTTATTTTGCACAATAATGTTTAATTACTTAATTTAGAGATAATTGTTTTAAAAAATCAAGTTACTATTGAGAAAGAATCCCTTGTCCATGTGTGGCGTCGTGAGTTCAATTTCACGGGCTTTTTTCATTATGAACCGTAAGGCTGAATAGACATAAAAGAATTTTTTAATCACTGCGTACATTCATTTTAATAAATAATTACATATTTTGTCAGTGCATTTTTTTAATAGCCTAATATTTATTTTATTGCCAATATTTAAGTACAGCAGGACACTTAAAATTTATTGTTTTATTACTTGACATGGATGCAACTTTGAAGACATCATAATTGGCCAAGTCATAAATTCCGATAGTGTCAGTGACTGGGAGCTCAGGGGTGCTCCTCGAATACGTCATCAAATTCAATTTATTTAACTAGACACTTTGTTCCTTTAAATTACTTACTACTTGTAATATTAGTAATGGAAGCTTTTTGAACAGGTATAATAGCGAAAATGGAAAAAGGTTAAAAAAAAACCTACCTGAGTTCGATAGATTTGGAAAGTCTCCAAAACGCCTGATCAATGTATTTGCTCAAATTCTTAGTGTGATCTCCGCCCATCTCCACGTACTTCCGCAAGTTCCATTTCCCAAATTCAGTCACCCAAACTGACAGTTACCGTTACAAAAATTATTCACATCATTATTACAATTATTTTAAATAATTTGATTAGGTATTTTTATTACTGTCACAATTAAGTAACACAGCCACACGTAACATCAGAAATATGTAGGACTTTTCACACCAGCTGATCAGCAGTAACAAAAAAAGATGGATTTTAGTAAATAATTTACTTGGTCGATTTTCCTCGTCAAATCCAGATAGATAGTAGGGGAAGCCAAGTTGATACTCCAACGGAGCCTCCCACGTGTCCAGGTCCAGAGTCTCATCCAACTGTCAATTAAACCACTAACAATTATCCACACATTTATGTACCTGCTTTTACTTAATTTAAATTAATTTAATTATGCTAACAATAAGGATAGACCTACTACATGTGTCACAACCACTGGGAGTGCTTTGTCAGTCTGGTTTTTGACGGGTGTGACGAGGTTGGCCCCTAAAACAACCACTAAGACACACAAAAGCCAAGCGTATTTCATCGTGAAGCTTCAGAGATGCAGATTCGGTTAAGTACAAAAGTATTTAAATTTTCCAGGGTTTCACTTTTTAAAATGAGTTTTAAGTGTATTTTTTGTCCCTTAAAAATGCGTGTCTAGTCAGGCTATTAATTTGACTGATTGTCAGGAGCGAGAAGTGTGAAAATGCACTGAACTGAGTTTGTTATGGCTTCTACAACGCATGTGAAACATGCATTTACTGTATTATATATTTACTATATGCCTTTAATTCTACTACATGCTTTAATCCTTTTCTTGGAATACAAACTGATTTTAATATACTGAACTATGAGTGTAGTTGTGGTACACCCGGTTAAAAAAATGAAAAAGTACAATCAACTAACATGTGAGTCGTAAGTGTAAGTGAACCTTTTTCTATTTTTACACAATTCTCAGAACAAAGTCTCACTGAGAAGTCATCTCCTCCCGTCCCATCCTGCAAGAATGACTGGTAGTGTCAACACTACTATTTTTATTTTTTTATCATTGTGGATGTAAAATTGAACTTCGAACTTTGCTATATGTATTTTGAATTATTTTTAATAGTTTTAATATTCTACAAATATGACCAATGCTGATGTGAAAAACATGTCGTCATTGGGCATGTATTTAAAACCCTGTCGATGACGTCATCTGTGGACGATCCCATAAGCACAAACACTATATTTACACTAAATACACTAAATAAAAGCAAAGATATTTTAATAGCTTATAATATTAAAAATAGGTTAAAAGTAGAATTAGCTGCATTAAAGAGTAATTATAGATAAACTAACAAATCAAAAATCGTCAGTGAAGAACCAAAATGACCCATATCAAATTTAAGGTACATTTAAAATGAGCTATGTCATAAAAACAAAATGAGAAACATGCGTAAAATGGTAATTAGGAGTTTTTGATCAACGTAAAATGTTCTATTTACATGTTTTTCGACGATGCAAAATGTCCTATTGGCATGTTTTTGAAAAGGTGCAAAATGTTCTAATTCCATGGTTTTGAAAAAGTGCAAAATGTTCTAATTCCATTTTTATTAAAAAGATGCAAACATTTTTAAATAAAAGGATTTTAAAAAGGTGCAAAATGTTCTATTTACATATTTTTGAGAAGTGCAAAATGTTCTAATTCCATGTTTTTAAAAAGTGAAATTTTGTAGTTAAATATTTTTGAAAAGTGCTCAATATTGTATTTAAATGCTCTTAAGACATATTTGAATATTTTTGTAGATAGTGGATATTGTTTTTAGCTTATAATGGATATGGGTCATTTTGGTTCTTCGCCGACGATATGCTGGTTTATTAACTTTTGCCAATCCTATATGACAGGTATAAACAAAGACTGCATTAAAAAATTAACCCACTATGACTGATTTAAGCTGTAGTGGAAATCGCTGCAATGATATAATTAAATACTGCACCAATTAGAAGCTTGGGATGAAACGAAAGATGAGGAAAACTGTAACTGTATCTGTGCATAGTTTTTTTCCTTCTGCGGAGGCGATTATTTGTGCTCTGAAATGAATCTTGTAAATCTTGAATGTATGCATGTATAATTATACACAAGTAATTATGCACTATTTTACAGGCATGTTTGTTTTATTATTGTATGCTCAACTACTACCGCATAATATGATTTCGCATGCAATATTCAAATATTAGATACACTATTAATTTTTACAAGAAATTACAAGCATTACCCATTGTAAAATGAAAGAAACACTTAATGCCATTGTTCCTTTATTATTATTATTATTTATTACTATTTTTTTTATACCATGCTTTCTAACAGGAACAAAACGAAAAAATCCAAACCAACGCACATTATACACAACTGACTATACTTATATACTATACTATATTAACTTATTATACTATATTAACCAAGGATAAATTATCCGAAAAATCAAACTGTAATTATAAATGTTGTATGGGCTGAGGCCAAATCGACAAAATAAATAAATAAATTATTATTATTATTATTATTATATGCAAAAGCTTCTCACGTTAATGGCAAAAACTAAAGTTGGATTTAATAATCTCAAGTTCTTTCCTTTCTAATTTAATAATTTTATTTTTTCTAACACAAAAACAAAGATTTTAGAGCGTAACTGGTTACTATAGAAATAGTGTGTGTTAAAAGTCACAACATATCGTCAGTGAAAAACCAAAATGACCTAAGTCTATTTGTAGCTAAAATCAATATCCGCTATCTAAAAAAATATGTTTTGAAAGCATTTAAATAGAATATTATGCTCTTTTCTAAAACATGTAAATAGAACATTTTTCACTTTTCAAAAACACGTAAATTAAATATTTTGCACTTTTTTAAAACTCTAAATTAACATTTTGCGTATGTTACTCACTTTATTTTTATCACGTAGTTCATTTTGATTTAAGCCTTAATTAGATATGAGTCATTTTGGTTCTTCACTGACGATATATAATATCGTAACTAATTGATGTTTTTAACATCAAAAAATGATCTGCAAAGCACATACAAATATCCCAAAATTTCGAAAACTATTTATGCCTATAATATTAAATTATTTATTACTATAGTTATTATCTTTTTAACGTTGTTTAATTATTAAATTTTAATATGTAACTAAAATGTTTAAGTATCTAATGCACAGCACACATATACATAAAGCAACACAATATAGTTATAGTTAAATATGATTTGTTTTTCATTATATTTTAGTTTGTTCGTAATATTATTCCAAAACGTAAATTTTATTTCTTAAAATGTTTTAAGTGTAGGTCTATAGTCTGCTCTCGTCAAAACTTTTATAGTTCCATTTAAGACCAGACCAGATTTGGATCATACCTTATGGTCTGAACAATATCATGTTGACTATAAATACGATGTTATAAAGCATCTGTCACCAAGAATATTTAAACGCTAAAATGTTACATTGTGTGTTTTTGCTTTATGTTAAAAGTTAAAAAAATTGTGTACTTTTATAGTACGTGTATAATCTGTATAAAACCAATTAATTTAAATTATGATAAATCAAGTATAACTGTTTTTTATGGGGAAGGGTTAGGATCGCACGTGAAATCTATTCTCGTGGATTTTGCAGATTCCGTATCCGTTTTAAGTGGGTCTGACACTGACGATGAGTTGCGATTAGGCTTCAAGAAAAAGAAAGCCCAGGCAATAAAAACTTTGATGATAAGTTTCTTAAACGTTGCAAGGAAAAAAATAGTATGAAAGTAGGCAAAAACTTGCATAGGGAGAAATTTAGTAGCCTCATGGCAAAATTTAGCTTCTTGAAAAGGAGCTGCCAGAACCGGATCAAGCACTGCCAAGTTTGGTTTACTTGCCGCCGGACAACTTTTAAAAATAAGTAGTATAACAATATCTGTAATCGTATTCGGTACTATTTAGTGCAAACGCTCAAATATTGTGCAAATAATGTAGTTTGACAAAATTAATTCCAAACTGGTTCGAAATTTGAATCCGAGGGATGGTGTCCTTGTGTAGTAAAATTGCTTCTCGATGGATTTCTTAATTGCATTAGGAGGTATTAAAATAAGCTACTAGATGTCTTCATTTTATTTTAGTGGCATATTGTAGTTAAAAAAAATGAAAAGGGCTCTAATTCAACTTACAACTGCCATCTGAAATTCCAACAATAAAAGAAAAATATTTATAAGTAACCAAGATTTACAAATTATGACAAGATACGTATTTCGTCAGTGAAGAACCAAAATGACCTATTTCCATTTTTAGCTAAAAACAATATGTATTATCTACAAACATATTTAAATGTGTCTTGAAAGCATTTAAACAAATTATTTTGCACTTTTCAAAAATATGTAAATAGGAAATTTTACACTTTTCAAAAACATGTAAATAAAACATTTTGCACTTTTCAAAAACATGTAAATAGAACATTTTGCACTTTTCAAAAACATGTAAATAGAACAATTTGTACTTTTAAAAAACTCCTAATTATCTTTTTACGCATGTTTTTCATTTTGTTTTTATGACATAGCTCATTTTGATTCCAGCTTAAATTGGATATGGGTCATTTTGGTTCTATACTGACGATTTCTGATTTTACACATATTGTTTTTAAATAATTTACTTTGAAAAGCACTTTAGTTAAAAAATCATACGTAACTATACGTATCTATTTCACTTTGAAAGCTATTTGACCAAAACAGAACTCACCAAAAAACATCAGTGGGTAGGTTCTTTGTCAACATTGAGTCTCTTGATTATATATTGTAGTTATATATTTGAGCAGGCATACTATATCAGTGCTTGTCAGCAGTTTCATTTTTGTATTTATGTTATGCCTTTTTCCTGTCCATCCTACTGATTTTGCTTTGATCATCCTAGAATGGTGTAGTCTGTATCTAAAAGTAATAATAAAAACAGGTGTATGATTAGTGACATTAAATAATAAGGGTTTATTTTCGTTGCTTATGTGCAACTTACGTTACCTGATTTAAAATCCTACATTATATGCGTCACTTGCACACAATCAAAATAAAATTTTCGTACACTCTACTAAAAATTACACCTGAGTTTGCGTTTGAGTTTGAGTGAACTTTATTTTAGTGTCAGATTCATTTAATAAAATTGTACTACTTTTTGATAAAGGACACTATCCTAATCCAACGTAACTATAATTATTTCAATTATGAGAAAAAACAACGATCGCATGGATTCGTCCCACAAGCTTTGTCAATATTAAGTGTGGGTTACTGAGAAACACAATTCCTCCAAATGTCTTACCCTCAGAGATGCAAATTCTGTCAAGTAATTCGAATTTTTCAGTGGTTGAAGTTTGTACTCATACAATAATATTTAAACGCAATAATTAAATTTAAAAGTGACGAATAACTTTGAAATGAGTTTTCAGTGTAACTTTTGCCACCGAAAGGCCCATGTCTATAATGTCTAGTAATAAAGGGTATTAGTAATTTGACTGATGTTGCATTGTGAGACACGAGAAGTGAAATGAACTGAACTGAGTTTTGTATGGCTGCTACAGCACATAAATTAGTACGTCGATTGTATTTGTCGTATCCTTCATTTTACTACATGCTACAATCCCATTTTCGAAAAACAGACTGATTTTAATATGTTACACCGCCCATGATTGTGGTGCATCCTTCTAGAAAACTGGAAATGTAGGATTAGGTAAAAATGAACCTTTTCTACTTTTACATGATTCTTATAGAATGTAGTCTCATTGAGCAGCCGCCGCTGCTACATATCCCTTCCTGCACAAATGGCGCCAGTAATTTCAACCTTTTTATTTTTATTAGGTTGTCATCACATGAACTTCTTTCCCTTATTTCATTATTATTGACATTTTGTCATCATTTTGAGGTCTTAAATATTTAATAATACCTTGCCTGTAGAGTTGGGAGCCTTTCAGCTAGCAACAATAAAATATTTCACAATTGGTCTAGCTTGTGTCCTTTGTCGGCATCGTATACCTAATGAATGTCATTGAAAAGGGCAAAACTCAACACGATTACAGATAAATTAAAGGAGGACAAAAACAGTACCATAAATTCAGCACAAAGTATAAGGTTTATCAAGCGACCTATTTATATTGCATATAGGGAAAATATCAATGAATAGCGGCAAAATTATATGTTGGGGCCAGTTATTTAAAACGTACCAAATTTCTTCATATTTTTTATGACAAATAAATACATACAGATGAACTACAGTAAAAAATTTGGAAACAATTGATATGACCGTTTGCGTGCAAAAAAATCATATGTGAAAAATTGTATCATGGCTTTAATGGCGAAACATGGTATTTTCATGCTGATTACAGAACGGCCGTTTTCAATGTACAGGTGTAATGTAAGATTTATTCTACTCAAAAATAAATGCGCTTTCAAAAAAGTATTTTGTGGGTTGTTGGAAAAAAATATTTTATGTTTAAGTTAAAATGTTGGAAAATTCCAATTTTGTAAAATGTAACAAAATGATTACCATGTATTTTAAAATACATTTTTTTCGAAATATCAAAAACCTAGAAATCATTGTTTAGATATTTTTCTAGGCATTACAAAACTTTAATTTTATTGAAAATCGGACAGAATTTGTACGAGCTACAGTGCGGCAAAGATTTCAGACGAATTTAAAAAATTTTTTTTAAAAATGCAGTTTTTTGAAATTCCGCGCTCGCCAGATTTTGAAAAAATTCACCTTCGTTCGCATTTAAGGGTGCAAGCGCATTCAATTTTGAGTAGAGTAAATGTTACATTACACTTGTATATTGAAAACGGCCGTTCTGCAATCAGCATGAAAATACCATGTTTCGCCATTAAAGCCATGATACAAATTTTCACATATGATTTTTTTGCACGCAAACAGTCATATTAATTGTCTCCAAATTTTTCACTGAAGTTCATCCGTATGTATCTATTTGTTATAAAAAATATTAGGAATTTTGGTACGTTTTAAATAACTGGCCCAACATATAATTTTGCCGCTATTCATTGATATTTTCCCTATGTGTATTGTAGTCTGATCTGAAACCCCTAATTACATTACTTTTATTTTATTCTATATTGCAATAATTTTAAGAAAAAGACTTGGCAACAAACATTAATTTTTTGACTTTGAAAATAAAACTCTCAAAAACTATTTTTATTGTACTTCCAAAAAATAAGGCATTAGGAATGATAATTAGATTTAAAAATCATTATTCTAATTAAAGAGTCCCAATGATATATAGTTAATTTAAAGTAGAATTTAAATAGGCTGTAAAACAAAACACGACATTGACTTGAGATAGATAGGGAAAATGTTAATTACGACTACATTTCCCCTAAAAAAATGCAGAAGTAATTACTACTTAAAAGTTCTTGAGATAAGACATTCTTTTTCTATTTTTTCTTTTACCTGTTTTTGAAAGTATTAATCGTTTTAATTTCAAGGTCTTTTGTAAATGTGGTGTTTTACTTGTTTAGTTTTGTTAATGTGCAGAGTATTCTGTTTAAATCTATGTTTTTTAAAGTGCAAAATGTTCTATCTATGTAATTATATTGTGAGCCTGCTTTGGCATGGCATGGTTCTACAAGATTTTATTTTCTGCTATACATAGCAACAGGCTTGTGGTTTTTGTTCCCTCCGTACACTTCAGTAAGTTGATATAATTATGAGTAAATTTCGGAGTAAATCTGGACCCCAGCGGCGTTTATTGGTTCCGTACATTTTGGACTTGGCCAAAACTGTATGCACATAATTGTGCATGCATCTCACGTCAGACGAAAAATAAAGTTTGATTTAATCATTTTAATTTGTTTTCTTTCAATTATCATTTTAATTTAAATTTCATTTTATTTTTTCGAAACACCAAAAACCGTTTAATTTTTTATTGTAATGGTACTTCAAAAGCAGTAATTAAATTATTCCATAATAACATTCTTCAAGTATTAGATAAACTAAAATGTTTTATTGTCTCATGCAAAATACACATAAAGCCACAAAAAACAGTTCAAGATGATTCTTTATTGCATTTTTATTTATTTTCAATAATTTTTAGAACATAAATTTTAATTTTTAAAATATTTGGAGTAAACGTCTGGTCTGCTCTCGTAAAAACTTTTATAGTCCCACGTTAAATCAAACCAGTCCTGGATCATAACTTATGCCACTTAGAGTCTAAACAACATCATTTTGACTACAAATACAATATTTAGGGCATATATCATCATCGATTTCTAAAGGCTAAAATGTTACAAGGCGTTTTAGTTTTGCATTTAAAATTAAAGTCTTTTAGAAAAATTTGATACTTTTATAGCATCTGTATAATAATTATATATAAAAGCACTTACCTTGAAGCGCTTGTTTCAGTTTGAGCATTGTTTAAACCAATTCTACAAAATATGAAAAAACTTTTATAGCAAATAGGACAATGACAAGTCTAATAATGACTTTTGCTGGAATGTGATTTCCATCATTTCTGTCTATGTTGCCGTCATTGCCTAGCTAAGCTTTACTGTGGATCATGGAATTAATTTGACACCCGTTACCAACACTTGGACGTATGAGGGTCCTTTCCATCTCTTTTTTAATATCCCATTTCCCTAACAGCAACCCAATAGTCCGCGCGGCTCTAACGCAACCAACTGCAAAGTCAAAGGCTGAAAATGCCTTTGTAATGCGTTGGACCTAATGCAGCCGTATCTTGACCAAATTTCTATCCTGTTGAGGGGACTTTTCGGAGGGAAAGGAAATCTAATGAAACGTTAAACAATAATTTTTGCTTCCAAGACTGGCTCCTCCTGATATATGAAAAGGAGGGAAGCGGAGGCGTTAAAGTTTTAAACAAATTTTACAACTTGACCAAATCCCATTGGCCCAAGCGTAAACAATTCGGGTACCAATCTATGAATCATGGAGAGTATGTTCATTTTTGAAGTGAATCAGCAGGATGTAGTCTCGAGCCATTAGCATTTAAAGCTTTTTCTAATTGGAACAAAGCATCCAAAAAACAGTTACCACAGGCCAGACAATCATATTATTTTCATGAAAATTTTGGTACGTTTGACATCACGCGTAAAAAACATGCTGTTTTTTTGAATTTTGGCGGGCTGCTGCTGAAACACCCCGCAAAATGCACCTAAGTTACTACACTATTTGTTCATGCTGAGTCCCAAGAAAACGTTTTTGGCTATGCTTTTCTTGATCCCGAGACATCATAGTTAAAGGTTTGCTTGTAAGCAACATCAAATTTAAAATTAACTAATTAAAAGTTCATTAAACATTTTATGTTGTAATTTATATTTTTATTACAGGTGATGTTAAATGCGATTAATTGCCGATAAGTTCAAGTACTGAGCCTAGTAAGACTATTTATATTGAAAACGAATTTAAACGGAATGACCAAGTCGTTGAGTAGAACTATAATACATAATTATTGCTTTACCATTACATTCAGATACAGATACAGCATAGCTAATAGCTTGATTCCTAGGAAAGAACATTCAAATTATAAAAAGGTTAATTAATCACAAAATGTGAAATGTAATTTTTTTTAAATTTAAGCTGGAATCTGGAAAAAGAATTTAATTTCCGACGTCGTTGGCACATCTATTTTCGGTGTAGCTCTTTTATTCTTAGCGTTTGGAATTAAAATATATTTGGACCGGAAAAAGATCAAGAGCCTGAGAGAACATGATCTTCTCTCCTTAGTCGGATGTGTGGGCATTTGGTGTGACGCTCTGGGAAATATTTACGCTCGGCAAAATCCCGTATCCTGGAAAAACATGGAACGACGAATTTGTAGACGGTCTTATGACAGGACAACGCTTGGCCTCACGTACGTTAGGAAATGAAGAAATGTTATAATTCGATATTGAATTAAATATTATTAAACCCAAATTAGCTAATTACATCAAGCAGCGTCATATAATGTACATTTGTTACTAAATACTACATGGCTCGTTTGATTTTTTTTAGCTACGACGTCATTCTGAACTGTATGAAAACGGAGCCAAGCGAAAACATTTTGCTCCTAGCGATCATTTCACAGTTGGAGATGATAGAAATTATTGTGGCTTACTTTTGATTTTATTGATGCTACTTAATGTATAAGTATATGCTATTGAATTAACAATTAAATTAAAAATAATTAGACCTACTTACATAACAATTTCATTTTTGCACTATGATTTGAACAATTTTCAATTTTATTGTGTATTAAAAATGTAAGCAAATAATTATATATCAAGTATAGTGTTAGGAAGGATCTCCGAAAGGTGACACAATTCTATTAAATATTTGTCCGTTTAAAGGCGTTTTAATTATTTTACAAGGGTTACAGTCACCCGTTAACAACACAAAATGTTACATGTAAATAGCATGCAAAATTTCATGTCTTACTTAATTAGGTCCTAATAGTAAATCTAACAATTAATAGCCAGTAGCCTGGTAAATATCAAGCAAATTATTAGCCTGCTATGCGCTGTAGACCCATTATCTTGCAAAAGATGTTATAAAAATATTTAAAAAAAACTTTACATATTTTTGTTTTTTGAGCAATTAAACCTATATAATTGAGTGTTTCTCAACAGTTTAATTTTAAAAAAATGAAGTTGCAACATTTTTTTGCACAAATTAAGAAACCCATTGTATTGTCAAATCTGCCTTAGGTTCTTAGGTGTTTTTGAGTTTGAAACTGAAGTTTCAGAGCCTAATTTCAGATAAAACTGAAAAGAACTGAACTCAAATTCTTGTTAAAATGAATAAAAATAATCATAAGTCAACATGAACTTATGTTTAAAATTAAGATACTTTAAACTGAAGTTTTAATTCTCAATAATTACAATTTTTCCGTATTTGCAATAAAATATATTTTAAATTCATGTTTATATATTAAAGGCTTATTTTTATAATAATACTATTAAACAAATTTTTAAACCACAAATCCAAGTCCTTACAATTATTCTACTCCTAAGAAATATTAACACAACAGCGCTACACTTAACTATGGCCAACGCACTTGCAAACCCAGCCACCACGTTACCCTAAATCCATAAACAAATTTTGAAAAATGTCCTAAACATTGATCTCAAGAAACTTAGATTAGTGAGCATTCCATTGTCAACATCAATTAACTAAGAAATTTACATTTTACCAGCATAAACACTTTATTTTTTCGAATATTCCTGGTTCCTCCGAAGATGCCCACGTCTCAATGGCAAACTCCAAATCGACAACGCTTGAATAGAAAGAGCAATAGTAAACTATTACTGGATTCTAACTCAAATCAATGTCTATGTTTTGTTCCTAGGATCCACAAAAAAATCCTGTTTTGCAACATCAAGGGTAATAGGACATACCTGAACCTTTAAAATTACTCAAGTTAACGTTTGACATATACTTACTAAGGTTTCGAATTCACTTAAAACGCTCAACCTGCCTATCTGGGCAGATACTGCATCCGCATTTCAAATATTAACTGTATCCTCCCCAGTGATGTCAAAATTTCTGCATATAAACGTATGGACAAACCAAGAACCCAGTACTTTCAGGTTGCAACCACGTCCAGAAAACTATAACCCTTTGATAATACAAGTTTCTATTTAAGTATAAGTTTTTTTAGATGCCCTTGTATTGGCAAAATTAATTATCAATGCAATTTTACCCTTAAGAGATTGTTTAGAGCCAATGGGGAAATAAATTTTACTAGATGTTTAAATTTATTAATCAAAAATTGACAATTCTAACAGGTTATGTTGGAAATTAGATCAGCATGTAATAATCAAACCCTTTTAAAAATATTTAAACAACAACCCACACTAAAAAAGTTTGGAAAACAAATCCAAAATTACTATTTTGAAGGAGAAAGAACATCTCTTCTAAAATCTTTGGAAGAGGCTAAAAGGTTAAAGCCAAATTTTGTAGAACAAACAAAAACAAATTGCAAAAACAAAACCGTAAAAACAGGAACACAGCTAAAGTTGTGTGTAATATATACAAAAAAAGTAGTTATAAAAAAGTTAATTAACTACAGTAGATATAATTGAATGCTTCTGAGCATATGTTAAATTTTATATTACATTTTATTTAATTTTTTTTCAAAATAAGTGATTGTTATTAAAAAATCCGCTCAATCTCAAAGACGAGGTCGCGATGATGACCTCAGAAAACAGGCTCATAAGGCACACAGAGAAAAAGCCAAAACAATGGGCAAAGGCTCAACTAAAAATGACCCAGGCCCCGTAATAAACACGGATAGATGCGGCTGGTGTCCCCACCTAGGACACAGTGAATCCAACTGCAACAATAAGACACGTGGCTACCCCTAAGCCACTGAAATCCTTTAACCCAGACCCTTCGCCCAGCCATCTCCCATACGAGGACACGGTTCTGGGACAAGAGGCAGGGGTCGCGGACGAGGACGTGCACAATCTCGCCGCCAAATTGACACTACATCCGGCACCACTCCACCCGGATCAAACAACCAAGGTCAAGGAGGGTCAGGACAGGCCCCAGCTGCCTTATTCGCCGCCTCTATGGATCCTGAAGAAAATGAGATAGAAGATGTACACTACTATCCAATAGACGATGAAAATTTCCCAGTGGACCAAGGTAGGAATTCACTACCCCACAACTCGGAATTCATTGCTCATAACGCATAGAAGTACCGTTCCTATGCATTCATGGTACGACCTAGACCGAAACCCAGTGGCATCCCCCGAAGACCACACACACACAGAGGCACCTCACCTCATATTTAATGAAGCAACACATTGCTACTTACTCAGTCACATAGAACAGGATTTCACCCTGCTACCTCACATGCACAAATGTGAATTAGGACTATGCATACCTTATCACCTTGTCCTACCTTTCAAAGCACCAGACGAGACTCCTCACAAAAAATCCCGATGGCCGGGATGCTATTGCTCAAGGTTTTGAAGTGTTACCTGGCGCTCCTTAGGACTCTCTCAGCAAAAATAACGAGTTTACTACTCAATTTAGAGGTATGAAACGGAAAGAACTCCCCAGATCTCTTAACACAATCCAAGAGTCCAATGATGACTTAGATTTCACATACCATATTACTTCAGTGGATGACGACCTGTTAGACTCTCAAAAAGGACAAGAAGAGGAGGGACACACCCCTCCTGGGACTCCGACCCCTTTAATAACGCTCAGGCCAACTACCGACAGCTACTCGGTTCCTGACGTACAGAATGTCTTGCAGACCCTCAATACCCTGATAAAAGACATACAAGCTTGTCATTCTGTAGATCCACTGGACATCTCCTTAGTGGAATCTATTAAAAAATGGACGGACAACACTAAGCGAAGAAGACACACACCATCTTCACAACTGGAAACCTAAGCACGGAAACCCAAAATATCAAATAAAGACAGACCTAATCGCTCGTCCTCTGTGGCACAAATACCTTTAAGTGACACACCATACTCTAGCCCCAGCATACCCGTTCAGGAGGGCTACCCACAAACAAGGAAGGCAAACTCTCGATCCAGCAAAAGAACGCCGCCTCCCTTACCTCTAAGGAGACAGTCTGATCAACCTCAACGGGAAAGGCATTTACCCCTTCACTTTGACCTGAATGAAAACACAGCGATCAAGACTTATTATGACCTTACCCAAAATGGTCATTTCAAACGGCATTGGGTACCCCCTCAATTACCGGTGTCGACCAAAGTTCTCCAGAGCCATCATCCTTATGCTCACATTGAACAATATATTCTACAGTCGGACTCACCCGCTGTCATGGCTGTCCGAGATACCCGACGTACAGTACAGAGCGACATGAAGTTGTGCCCCTGTCCTCACAATCATGACGATCACTTTACAATGGACTCATGTACGTGGAAAAGTAAGACTCATGAACTCATAAATTACATACCGACCCTGTACCATAACCAGGACACTGCTGAACCTAATAGCGACCACTTAACCGCTATATAAGGATTGACTTTCAATCCACAAACACTATGCTATCAGGTCCCGTCTTCGCCCACAACGAAAGACAGCTTACGGATTGCTTCTTATAAATTTGACCTAGACCACATTTGCACTAAAGAATCCCGCTGTTTTTCTTCCAATCTAGTCAATAAAACTATGATGAAGAGTACTTAACCTTCTAAGAAACCACTCCAAGTTTCCGGGAATGCAAGGCGGAACCCGAAGTGCATCAAGAGACACGCATACATAGTACGCCCAGACCAAAAAGGCTATTCCACCTATCTGACGATTATAAATGAACTTTTTGATGGTCATGAAGTCACACTCAACAAGAACAGAAAACCCACACCAATAACTAACTGCCATAATGTACCTAATGAAGCTTTTCGTTCCGCGATGGATAGTTTTTACCGCCGCGCTAAATTAAATAAGGAAGCTCTCAGACTCATTCCAGACCAGAAGGGTCATGCTCCAAAAATTATCTCCACGATGAAAAATGTGAATAACCACCATCTGGAACCAATACAAACATCACCTCTACCCTACGTAATCCCAGCCGAAGGCTACTCATCCCTTCAGGACCATTTCATTAGGCCCTGTGACACTGGTGCTGGAGTTCATATATGCGGAAATCCAAACTGGTGTTTCCGTTTTTATAACTTCAAAGAAAAAACTGGCGTCAAAATGGCAGATAGTACCTGGGTACAATCTCCAGAATACGGCACAGTATTAGTCTCTGCATACAACGGCCATGAATGGAAACCATTAGCTATCAATGGTGTTTGGTACATACTCATGGCCTCTAATCTGTTCTCAGTTTCCTGTATGACTTTTCAAGAACCCCTGAAATACGTAGGTAGTAACGAGAGCATTTATTTTACTCGTGAAACAATCTAAGTCTCTCCTAAAGACAAACACAGTTAAAAGGGACCCACCTTGACTAAGGTTATAGAGAAGGCACTCGTCGGCTAAACAAAGAAACAAAGCCCCGATGACCCTGGTCAACTAGTAATGCTTTTTCGCCGCCTTCTCAAACTCAAAGATGACATGACAAGCATCAGACTTCAGTTTCCAGTCCTACAACGCTGGCATGAACGTCTGGGACACGTCTTTTAACGAAGACTTGAACTGACATTTCTCTTTCAAGCTGTCGATGTGAATGAGACACGCATCACTCTTAGAGAAGAATAAAAATGTGATATCTGTCGCCGCACAGGACCTCCAGAACCACCATTACACATGAGCACACCATACAATGGCCCTGATCAACCGTTGGCCGTCGGAGCTGTTCTTGTTCTTCACATGGTTCAAGCCTAAAACAGCTCAACACATGGCAATCGAGCTGCACTCCTAATCATGGATGCTTTCTCTAAATATGTGCAGGTCGAATTTCTTTCCCCGGGAAATATGATTCAGATTAATAATGGACTCACCAGAGCATGTTAATGGCTCATTTCAAAGGGTCACAACCCTACAACCATAAAAAGTCACTTTCAACTTCCCATTGATGATGACTCACTGACCCAATGGTGTACTCATATTCATCTGACCATACAACCCCTTATATACACACAACTCATGGAACGCGTCACTTATCAACTTCAGGACTCCACTATGGCCTTGCTGATTCAATCCAATATTACCAATCAATTTTGGAAGGATGCCTTTCAAACAGCAATCTATATCCATAACCAAATAGTTAACGTAACAGACATAATCACCCCCTATGAATGCGTCCTAAAAACAGCACCCCGTATATGCCACTTACAGATATGTCGCTTTAACTCCCTAACTCCCTAACTCCCTAACTCCCTCTAACCCCCTCTAACTCCCACCTATATGCAGCAACCCAAGGGATACAAGCTCCAGGATACACGATACCTCATATGTAGTCTCAACATATACCGGAGGCGACCTAACAAAGAATTTGAACTATGTTTGTGGTCCGTTCTGGACTCCGACAAATCTCAAAAAAGTAACTATGCATCCCATCTCTTTGTGAAGAAATATATTAAAGGCACTAAATAATATCGTATATTTATATATTGGCATGAAGAAATCGTACTGGTTACCTCAATTGATGATCAAGGACGCAAGTCTTTAGCGAATCAATTTGCCTTTCTACATCTCCACGATGAAAAGGACTTTACTTCCTTGTTTGGAATGGACATTAAGATTTACCCCGCTATGATTCAATTAAGCAGCTATACCAGCATTTAAACTTTTAGAGACTTTGGCATCAATGACCATCTTGAGGACCAACCGGAACCCTTTCCGTAACAATATAATCTTGAAGTTGTCGGCCAAAAAGACACTAAGGTTCCTCACCAAAAAATTCTTGGATGGCTCTATCAGATTGCCATCCGCACCAGACCTGATATTCTACTACTCGCCTTACGATTTACTTAAACCTACAAAACTCATTCCACTGCAGCCGTTTGGATACTGGGATACTTACTGACTAATGACCCATTTTGTACCCAGTACCACTCCAAAATGGAAAGCCCTATGGAAATTGTTCTGATGTCTGCCACGGGACAAACCCTTGACCATATCTAACGCAGCACTGCAGGCTCGGCAATCACTCTAAATGATACTGCTATCTCTTGGAGCTCAACCATTGAACCTACTCTTTCATATCCACAACTGATAATGGAAGTACAGTCAATCTATAAAGTAAGCTGGCGTGGCAACTATACCTATAAAGTACTAGTGGAATTAGGAACTAGACCTACCCATATGCCTAATAAACACCGGACCAACTGTGACCCCTCATGGCAGTTAATCTATGACCGATTAAACAATGCTCCGGACTACATGCAGTCTACCATGCAGTGGCTCAAAACTCTTTTTGAATATAGGCAACTAACTCTGGAAGTTGTAGATACGAATCTCCTACCGATTCACCTACTTTCCTTTCACGTAGGTAGATTATCAATCCCGGATAAGGTTTTCTGCTTTGGTATGGTCAAATCTCGTGTGGACTCACCTCGGGTGCTCCGAGCACAACCATCATTGCCACTTAAAACCATCCGAATTGAACTGCAAAAACCATACTCAGCCCCCATGGATTATCTCTCACCATCTGTAGCAGATAACGATCAAGTTACTCTAGAAGCTTTCCGAACCATATGGCACTCGTGACGTGGACCGCGACCCCCAGCAAAAATTTCCTGCAAGGAACCACGACTGAAACCCCCTCGTAAACGTCACAAGAAATCTGTAACGACCCGTCCAGCAGACTCACCTACCACAATTGCCTCTACAATTCGTAAGATCAATCCAGACACACCGATCAAGGAGAAGCCTACAAATAAGTCAAGTACACAGGACACTAAATCTTGCTCCACATCTGACAACTCTACCTCCAGGACCGGGGTTAGTAAACTCACAGTTGCGATGACCGCCATCTGTGTTCTATTTCTTCTGCCTTCAGCTTAACCAACAGAAATTGACAATGCTCCCCCAATTATCTTGAGACGCTCTGATCATCCTGTTGTTACTGGCCATAACACTTGTTATTTAAAACTTAGGTTAGTTTCTCCCTGTAACCTACTTATTGGTGACAATTCAGACTTCTCAGACATCAAACTAAAATGCAATGACGAATACCGCCGTATCTTTTTGGCTCCATTTCAAAAACTATGCCCTTCCCAAGTTGGACGCAAAAAACGATTTGTATTCACAGCTATAGCCCTAATCGCTATATTTGCAGTTACTAGTGCTGGCCTCGAAATGGCATATCAAGCAAATGAACAGACACAGGTAAACCATGACTACATCTAGGCCTTAGCTCATCACTCCACTAAATTGGAAGCGAAAGTTAATGAGGATACGTCTCACCTTGATACTTTAAGACAACATATGCTGACACTGGCAAAACAAGTCAATAGCTTAACTATTAAAGTTAACGCCCTTAGAACTGAATCAATTGAACTAAAATTTTCTATTGCCGATCTCATGTCCCGGCTCACGGTTAGCCAGAAAATCCTACGTCACACTGAAAAACTATGGAAGAAGGTAAATATGGACGATAGCCTGTTTGAATACCTCAAATTTACACTTCCATGTGGGACGGACTGTCCAATGGAACTTGCGAGTTTTCGTTCTTGTATTTTTGACCCTGACCAGTGAATATCCAATATAAAGTTCATTCTTTTACTCATTTACACGAGTCTCACTGTAGTGAAGGCTGACCCGTTCACCCTGATGACTACTCAGAACAATCTGACTTGCAGTCTTTAGTATACCGGTACTGCTAATGCTCTCATCTCCATCAAAGAAGATTGAATTTATGCCACTTACCTGGAACTACAATTTAAAAAACGCGTATTGGCAACTACCCACCAACGATGTCGACGACGCAGTACCTTCCAAGAAGGCAAAGAGTTCTATACTCCAACAAACTGTCGACCACAACAACCTCAAGACCTCAAGGACAACGTACAAGTTAAGGCCTATGACGGCCTATGAAATATAACATTTATTGCCCTGGCCTAAAAATCACTATTGGAGACACCCGAACCGCCGAATGTCCCAATGGCATCTCTACCCAACCTATTAGCACCACCTTAAGGATTCTAAATCAAACCTTACGAGGAAATATTCTTGAAATGATCTTTATTGAAAAAGAAGACCCCATGTTCATTGAACGACTAAACTGGCATCTGACCCTTGAACTTAACATGGACAACTTAACAGAAACCTTCCCGATACCTACACATACAAACCTTATTCCCTGAGTGGATTCATCGTCATCCTCAGGATTCACTTTTTATATCTGGTTTTCTGCTCTACTTGTTCTTAATATGCTTGGATTCATTCTATTCGTGACCCGGACTACCTGGACTACCAAATACTCTCAATGGAGATATATACACTAACGTCTAGCTATTACTCAGACCGCTACGGATAAAAATGTGGCAATGGATACTCTTTCTCCTCTATTAGACAACACTCCTCCTAAACTATCTTCTCGTGTAATCTCAAGCCACTCACCTTTACCACCACCTTTTCAACACACTGGTAAGAGTATCAGTATGGTCTTCCCCTAATTCTTTCAATTTGCTATCTTTTTGATCCATACTCTTCCTTTGTGTGACATACATTCCCCCACGGTACTTTATCCCTCACACAGTACAGACTTAGACTCAAGAAAGGAGGATATTATTACCTATAATGTATACATATTATTTTCTAATATTGAATCATTATATGTATAAAAAACACTAAATTTAAAATATTATATCTGTAGATATTTAACCATCAGAGCGGTAGTGACTCACACTACCACTCATTCACCTATAAATATCTACACAGACAGAAATTAAATTGCGCAGTGATAATTTCCTTTCTGACAAATTATCCATGCATCAGCCGTTCTCACCGGAACGTGCGTGCTCAAGCACATACGTTAAGTAACATTTAACCTGAACACCCCACTCCTTTCTTTTTTAATGATCATGTTATTGCTAACCAAGCAGACCCTTCAATGTGCACATTCGATTCATAGAACACACCAGAAACCAATACCAAGTAAATACTCACTCACTTACTAATGAATACATAGGTGAACTGATACTTGCAATTACTCACACTACCAACTACATACTCTTTATTATTGTCAACGAGACTGAAAATTAGACTACTCTGCTTGTAAAAGTAGAACACCATTACTCCCTCACTACTAAACAATCCGTCTAAATTCTATAATAAAAAATAAAAAGAGCACACAATCAAATCACCACTTGAGCTGTTTAGACCTATTATTTTCTTATTCTCCAAGACAATCCAAAATACACAGTAAAATTCCTCCCAGAACTTTTCACAGTTGTATAGAGCATCTACTGCATACATCTCTTCACTACCACTCATGAGTTTATAAACCGTGAACCGTACTGAAATTCCTCCCAGAGGTTTTCAATTACAACTTATGGGACAAATATAAACAGGGACCACTTGACCTGACAACCAGCCCGGATTCCCACGTTTACAGAGAATATAACATTCGTTTACCCTAGAAGGTGAAATAATAAACTAAAAGCTAGTATAAATACGGTTGCAATTTTAAACAAATCAAGTACAACCACAAACTGATTTAAATGCTTGATCCGAAGGACGATGCCCACGTTTAGAAGAGTTGCTTTATCAATTATGTGTTATAGCTCTAGATATTGTGCTTTAACATTTGTCGTCATAATTTGTTATTTCTGTGAAACGTGTACCAACTCCAGTTCCAGTCCAGCATGTAATAGTTATTTCTTCGGCATATCTGAAATATCAACAACATGGTTATCATGTACAGAGTGTCAATATTTGCAAAAATATAAAAATTACTATTTTTGTAGGCTTGGCCGCCTTGCATCTCGTGCATTTTTTAACTGATTTGCAAAATTTTCACGGTTGTGTGACCTTATAACTATTTTGTAAAAGAATTGCTTTTTTGAAAATTCAAAAAAATGTACTTTTTTTTAAAAATTGTGAAAAAAAATATTTCTTAGCCCTTTAAATTCCTAAAATTTTTAGAAAAACATTATTTTTATTGAATTATAAAAAACTCAGAAGTATTTTTTAAATGAGTAAAATTTTACAAAACTTCAAATATTTTGAAAATTAGATGAAACAGGTACAAGCTGCAAGGTGGCCAAGTTTAAAAAAATAGTATTTTTTAAACTTTTGTGAGCAACTGTGGACAAAAAGGCGCAATTTGCGACCGAATTGTTTTAAGGTTGTTGTACACACGGGTGGATCTGTCGATTGTTGATACTTGTTTTTAAATTGGAGCGTTTAACTTGGCGTGGTTTCCTTGTTAAACAAAGAAGCTTAAATCGAAACTTTAGTTTTAACAAATCCATATCCTACGAGGCAATTAAGGTCATACACAAACCTATGTAATTTCCCCAGCTTAGTATAGAACTTCAGAGGAGTATAAATGTTGAGTTTTTAACTACACGGTATAAGTCCATGGAAGCAAAACTCTTACAACGAAATTAAAAAAAAGCATGTTTAATTCGTTTCCACATTTATGTCAGATTTTAGTTTTTTGTCAAAATTAAAACGATGTGTACTTCATCTTGTTCAGCCTGAAAATCAATTTTACACGGTCTGCAAGAACTCCTAATCAACGTAAGTGATAATGATATCGTGGGCGAAGTATTAAATCCGCTTTCTTCTACTTTTCCCTGGAACCAAATTCGCTTCCTTCCATTTTGCCGTAAAAACAAATCCGCTTCCTTCCAATTTTGATAAAAATAAGTGTTTATGTTGACACAAATATAGTTACATGCATATGAAAATTGCAAATTGCTCTAATTGCATTAAATCCTAAAAAGCAAAACGTGCTAACTACATGGATTTTAAAACTGCCAATGGTTCTAATTACATAATTAAAAAAAAATCAAAATCCACTAATTAACAGTTACAAGATGTTAATAACAAACTGTTCTAACTGCAGGGTTTTATGTTGAAAATTAATCTAACTACTTGGTTTTAAGTTGAAAACATATACAATTACATAATAAAAAAATTGCGAAATGGTTTAACTACATGATTCTAATTGCAGGTTGCACACTTATATAAATATAGATTTGAAAAGTAATTGTAAGTTGCAAACTTATATAAATATAGATTTGAAAAGTGCAAATTCGCAATTTTCATATGCATGTAACTATGAATTGGTCAACAAAAACGCTTATTTTTATCAAAATTGGAAGGAAACGGATTTGGTTCCAGGGAAAAGTTCACCCACGATATTTTAATTTTTGTTTATATTTTTAAAGTATTTTTTGCATAAAATAAAATTTACACACCGTCATATGGACTTTTACAAACTACGCAAAGACTCAAAAGGCTAACATGTAAGTTTACTCATTAATGCAATCCTCACTTGGGTATACTTATCATGTTTTGCAAATAAACAAAAAAAAATGAACTTATTCTGTTTTGTAAAAAACATATAATTTAAAAAATTAAGTATTAGTAGAAATTTTACCATTTTGATTCAATAAAGTAGCGTATCTGCTGTTGGACAACCAAAAGTGATATTTGGCAAGGATAACGCTTCATTGAAAACAAATAGTAGCATTATCCTTGCCAATTATCACTTTCAATTAATTAGGATAATAATCTTATTAAAAAAGACATTTCGTATTACCCAACTCTTGAATTAACAATATACATAATTATACATAATGATGTATCAAGCTCACCTTTTTAAAGCTATTGGATCCAGGAAATACACACACAAAACAACATCAGCGTGCCTTTACATTTTACATTGTAGAGTTGTGAGGCGCTTGCATGATCCACTTCATTTGAGCTGTCATAAATTAGCGGCTCCATTCTCTTAAGTCCCACTTTCAAAATTATTTCTTGCGTCTTCCAAGTCATGTTGATTTTGCTTCGGTCATCCTGATCAAGACGCTAGGATACAATTCAAATGTTATAAAATAAATACATAAAATAAAGGTAATTTATAAATTGTGTGGTGGTATAAAATCTATAAATAGTTAAAAGTAGGATTTTATTTTTAAAAAACGATAAACTTTTCAAAAACTGATAATTAGTCTCAAATGTAATTCTTTACTTACAACCAAAAATCAAATTCACTAGCAATCTGTTTATAAATTGCATTTTTTAAACAGCATTGCATTAAATCCGCTGTTGTAAACATTTTTAATATTTATTAGTGGATTTATAAACATGTCTTGTTATAAACATTTTAGAACAAGTCTTACCTTCACAGTTACAGTTTTTTTTAAGTTTTAAAATGTTGAAATTAACTACGGCTTCAAGTTTTAAAGTATTTTCGTATGGAAACTGGGAACACAATTTAACTCAAGTGGTAACTAACTTTGAAAAATGAGTTGGTAATGAAAATTTTACTACTCAATAAAAACGCCAGCTAGTAATTTTACTGGAGCTGCTACGGGCTCAGATGCGAGAAGCGAAATGCAATGAATTAGGTTTGGTATAAGTTGTTGACTACAAAACACGTAGTTAGAGTGGACTGGATTTTATATTAGTTCTAAATTGGAAATGCAGCTGCTACTATTTAATTCTTAGCATTTACGTTGGTTTTAATCCCTTAAGCCGTTTCGTGTGTGGCTGCGAGGAAACATGGAATTGCACAAACTGGTCAAGCGACCCTTTCTAATTTGGTACAATTCTTATTAGTATTTGAACTTATCGACGCCACCCAGTCATATGGTATCTGCCTCATCTCACAACAGCTATCACATAGATTTGTAAGCGCTACTAGGAAATTCTGGTAAGAAAAATAATGACAAAATTTTTACTTTCCAGGAATTGCAAGTCTATTAATTTTGGAAGTACAATGGAATCAAAGAGTTGTACCGATTTTAAAAATACGATTCTGACTAATGGGTAATAATAGGTACAGTTTCAATATGTATGCAAATTGTTTAAATTTCCAAAATCAAGTGAACTAACAATGCAAATTATATTTAATTGCATTATAATAAGCCTAATTTGACATATTACATTTTAGTAAATTCAAAAGCCTGTAGGATTTAAAGCTGTCGTTTTTCTACATTTTTTAAAACGAAATTCACAATGTGAGTAGATATAATTATAGATTGTTTTGTCAGTGGAGAATCCAAATAAACCCACTTCCACTTTTTGATCAAACATAATACAACATCTTGAAACCAAAGGCCACAATCCTATAACCATGTATATACATATGGAACTCTTTGCATATTTCAAAAATATAAAAATGGAACATTTTGCAATTTTTTATTTGTTATAACGTGTATTTATTAAGCATGCAAATTGAACATTTTGGACTTTTCAAAAACACGTAAATGTAACATTGTGTAACTTTCAAAAACTTGAGTTTGATAATTATTACGCATCCGTCTCTCGCAATTCATTTACGCCTGGAATTCAAAAATTCACAATATTCTATACCGCTAAAAACTGCCTACCAACAATCCTCTTTTGAAGATGCAAAACGCATATTTCGCCTTCTAAGCCATGTTTACTATGCAAACACAAAAATGTATGGTATGCAAGCAGTGATGTGTTTAATTGTTCACAACATTTTTACGGCAGCTCATTTATGTACATATAAGTACTTGCCGCAAAAAAATGTGAATAATTTTAGCACAGTTTCAGCAATGTGGCCTAAATTACACCTGTACGTCAGTATTCCACTACGAATATAAGCTTTGTATGTGCTAGTTAGGATTTAAAACAGTTTTATATATATCGTCAGTGAAGAACCAAAATGACTTATGTATATTCATTTTTAGCTAAAAACAATATAAACTATCTACAAAAATACTGCAAAATGTCTTCAAAGCATTTATATACATATAACATTATGCAATTTTTAGAAAAATGCAAATCGAGTATTTGACTTTTTAAAACATGTGCTTAAATAGAACAGTTTATACGTTTTAAGAACATGTGAATAGAACGTTTCACACTTTTAAAAAACATGTAAATAGAACATTTTACACTTTTTAAAAAACATGTAAATAGAACATTTTACACTTTTCAAAAACATGTAAATAAAACATTTTGAACTCTTCAAAAACTCCTTATAAACAGTTCACGCATGTTTCTCACTTTGTGTTTATGACATAGCACATTTTAATAATTCCAGTTTAAATTAGATATGGGTCATTTTGTTTTTTCACAGACGATATGCAGAAGTTTGCCGTGCCTAATTTATATTTTTAGTGAGAAGATCGACGACCAAAATTAAATA
>OX461810.1:84361733-84395115 GCA_949802685.1 Dicyrtomina minuta | reverse complement strand
ACTCCTTATAAACAGTTGACGCATGTTTCTCACTTTGTGTTTATGACATAGCACATTTTGATTTGAGTTTAAATTGGATATGGGTCATTTTGTTTTTTCACAGACGATATGCAGAAGTTTGCCGTGCCTAATTTATATTTTTATTGAGAAGATCGACGACTAAAATTAAATATTTTTTTATTGAAAAATTAAAATTAAAATTAACCCACATCAATTTAGAGCTGAAAAAAGAATCCAGTATCAAGACAAAACTAGAGGTCGGTACGAATATTCTATCTAAATGAAGATGAAATTATAAAGCCATTTGCACATGTTTAAAACATGTAAATTCAGCGTTTGGCAACTTTCAAAAACATGTAGATAGAACATACGGTACCTTTTAAAAATATTTGAATATAACATATGAAAAACGTGTACATGGAACATGTTGCAATTTTCTTGGAACAAGAGCATTTTAAGGCTTTTTTAAAACTTGTAATTAATTTTAAACGCATCGCAGCCACTTGGTGTAAAGAAACTATAATCTCTTCTGATTTTTTTTTGTAATAGTCATACTTTTAAATACTAAAACGTGTGAATTCTAAGAGAAAAAAATTTGATTTTAACAGTCGGCTTTTTCATTTAGTCTGCAACTTACTGATTTATAAGTGACAACTGAAAAGGAATACTCTCAGTATGTACATGCATGGGAGGAACAAAATAGGAGTCTTAAGAATTCTGGACAGTATGTTGGCCCCTTTATTAGTTTTTTGTCTACATTGTGTACGCATATAAAAATATAAAAGTACTAATATCTTAACACAAGGTAAAATTACAAAGCCCTTTGCAAATGTTTAAAAACAAGTTTTGAAGCAACATTTATTGCAATTTTCAAAAGTATGTATAAAGCATATAGAATATTTTGTACTTTTTAAAAAAACATCTAAATGTAACATTTTGCGCTTATCAAACACATGTGAAAAGGACATTTTGTGATTTTTAAAAACATTAAAATACAAAATTTCGCACAATTTTGAAACTCGTAATTATTATTTGATACATCAACTTAAATTCCTGTTTTACATTGATTATTTTAATTTTAGCAATTACTAGAATCAAGTCATTTTAATTCTTTTGGTTTTCAGAAAGGTGGGCATTTTAAAAGTAAAATGGGATCCACTATGACAGGAAATACAGTAGTTTATTTTATTCTAGAAAAAATAAATATAAAAGGCAATCTGATTCTTCACTGGTGACTAATTGTATGCACTTGCTTTGTGTTATTTATTCGAAAGTGGAAAGTTTTTACAACTTTTGAAAAACTTTATATAATTGTATTGTATGTATATTAGGCTAGTCAATAAATTATAAAAATAAATTTAGCCATAACAAATATGCATTGGCCAAACTAACTTGTATTTTGTAATTTCTAATGAAAATTAATTAAATACCACTTGGCAAGAATGTGACAATGTTGATTATGTGTAATGGTGTAAAATGTTGAAATTAGTCACTTATTTATTGCATACATTTTAAAATAAAAGCATTAAATTAAAATAAATTAATTATTTAGGAATGCCAATTGCTGCGACTGGTACAAATTCTATAAAAATCCATTTAAAAATAACATGTATATAAAAGATTAAATCAATCGATATTATTTTGCATTTATTACAATTACAACCTTTAGTCTCTACACTTTAAATTGCGCAGCCATGTACATACGGGATTTTGAACTATTATGATTTAATTTTCCTTGAAAACGTTACTATTATAGTAGCGTTCAAACGGAAATTTTTAAGGTTTTGTAAATTATTAAAAAATAAATAAATCAGACTAATCTGGTTTACAAATCAATTTTCATTGAAGCTAAATCCATTCTTACAATAACACGTGGCGAACAACATACTTGTCATCCTGATTTTTACCAAGCACGACCTAATTAACTGTTCAATATCTAGTTACTTCTATAGAATGTAGAATGAATTACCTCATCACTTACTCATCACTCATCACAGGTAACAAAAATAATGACAAACATTTTACTTTCCAGGAATTACTGCCTGCCTTATATTTTAGAAAGTATGAGCTAACGAGCAAAACTCAAACAAAATCAAACAGAAGTAGTTACTGATTTTAAAATTGAATTATGAATTACCTGCAATAATAGGCACATTTTTTGTGTTACATAGGTTTAGGTTTACATATTCTTTAATCTCTGAAACCTTGTAAACTAACAATAATTATACATTTAGTTACTTTATAATTAGCCTAATTCGACATTATACATTTAAGTACATTTAATCCTGCAAGATTTAAAGTTTTATTTTTGTTTAAAATTTTTTATAGAGAACCCACGATATGAATTGATTAATTGCTACATATATCGATTGTTTTATAATACATATTTTGTCATTAAAAATCCAAATAAATCCACTTTTAATTTCTGATTTTAAAAAATAAACCATTTAAAAAAAACATAAAGTACCACGGTCTTGTAAGCATTTCTAATTTAACATAATATGGAATCCTTCCTTTGCACATCAAAAAAAACGAAATTAAAACATGTTGCACTTTTCTTGCTATAACGACCTGTATTTTTTGAACATAAAACATGTAAATTGTACATAAGGCATTTTTATAAAACAACGTAAATGGTAGTTACATTTTGTCTATTTAAAAAACTTCCATTTGACATTTAATTGACTTTATGCGTATCCGTGTCATTTGCTTTTATTGGCGCCTGGACTTACAAAAATTAAAAATTTTAAGTATATTAGAAATATTAGCTATAACCTATAAAGAATCAGAAAATTTCCACTAGCATAAGAATTTAGTGAGCTAAGAATAAAAATGTAATGAATGAACTAATATTTAGCTACATACGATGTTAGGTTAGGTTAGGTTAGGTTAGGTTGGGTTAGGTAAGGTTAGATGACTTTTATTTCAATAACTTTTTTTTAAAATATTATGTTTCTTTGATTTAGGACATTTAAAACAGTTTTATTGGCAGTTCTATTCTCTTGCCTTATTCATTTTGTGAGAAGATTCACTAATATGAAGGTTGTTTCATATAACAGGAGGCAGAAGAATTTTTAAAATTTTCTTTTTGCTTATTTAAAATCGTGAATTTGTTTTCAATTGCTATGTCTTCTATTAGACTTTATTCAGTGTTTATGCTGTAAAATCATACTGATGAAAGAATATCATGTTTAGGTGCCTTAGTGACATATATGTTTGTCATAAGAGACCTTAAGTATATCTCGACAAGCACATGTAGTCATGTAAGAGTTGTTGTTGAGACCAGCAGGCCCAGGAACTGAAAAAAAATGCAAACACTGCTGGGCCTGTGTCTCACAGTAGTTTTCCTAATTTTGTTGCTTGGAAGCGTCATAAATTTTAATATCTTCTAAATCAAATTCCTAAGCTACAGTAGAACAATTAAAACAAAAAAAAACAATTTACAAAATATGTACATACATGTATAGACTCATGTATGTTGCTAAACCTAGTAACTACAAAACAATATAAAACTATTGAAACTTAGGAATTATTAATACATATTGTCTGTGAAGAACTAAAATGTCCTATATCTAATTTATGCTAAAACGAAAATAGGCTATGCAATGAAAACAAAATGAAAAATATGCGTAGAATGTAATGAGCAGGTTTTGAAAAATCTAGAATAGTCTACTAACATGTTATTGAAAAGGTGAAAAATGTTCTAATTCTACGTTTTTGAAAAGATGCAAAATGTTCTAATTCTATGTTTTAAAAAAGACGCAAAATGTTCTTATTTTATGCTTTTGAAAAGATGCAAAATGTTATAATTCTATATTTTTTAGAAGATACAAAACGTTCTAATTCTATGTTTTTGAAAAGATGCAAAATGTTCTAATTCCATGTTTTTGGAAAGGCGCAAAATGTTCTAATTTTATGTTTTTAGGAAGGTGCAACTGTTCTAATTCCATGTTTTTCGAAAGGTGCGAAATGTTTTAATTTCATGTTTTTGGAAAGGTACAAATTGTTCTACTTTCATGTTTTGAAAAAGGTGCAAAATGTTCTAATTCTATGTTTTTGAAAAGGTGCAAAATGTTCTAATTTTATGTTTTTGAAAAGGTGCAAACTATTCTAATTCCATGTTTTTAGAAAGGTGCAAAATGTTTTAATTTTATGTTTTTGAAAAGGTGCAAAATGTTGTAATTTTATGTTTTTGAAAAGATGCGAAATGTTCTAATTCCATGTTTTCGAAAAGATGCAAAATGCTTTTACTTTATGTTTTTGAAAAGATGCAAAATGTTCTAATTTTATGTTATTTAAAAGTGTGAAATGCTTTATTTACATATTTTTGAAAAGTGTAGAATGTTTTATTTAAATGTTATTAGGACCTATTTGAATAACTATTTGTAAAAATAGTTGATATCGTTTTAAGCTAACAATTAATATACAGTTACGGGCAGAAGTATCCGGACAACGGGGTTAGCAAACTTTGACCTCGAATAGTATCAAAACAATTGATGCAAATATCAACATATTTTCAAACAATGTAGCCTGAAGTACTGCATTCACAAGACAATGTGTTTAGGGTTGTAAAACTAATATGCGTTGTTGAAAATAAATATTTAGTTTGAAAGAGTCCAAAAATAGTGTGCAAAAGTATCCCGACAAAAAATAAAAATAGTTCATCACGAAATGTTTTGCTCAAAATATACAAATTTGAAAATAAACAATATTTTAACTTAAGCTAGTACGTTTTTGGAACCATCTATGCTTTAATCACTTCTAAAAACTGCCTTGGCATTGATTTTATTAACTTACCAGTGACAGGTAGATCAATTGCGTCATTAGCTCACGTAATTTATTTTTTTGGTCATTTTTTCCTTAAATGTGGAACCTGCATTTTCAACCTCCTTTATCTACTGTTTGCGATGTCATTCATGGATTTGTAATACTTTAAACCATCCAAAACTACCCCAGACTGGGGGGCAATGCAAATTTTTTGTTTTAAAAAAATCGTCAAATGATTAAAAAAGTGAAAGCAAATCCTTTAACGAGTGGACTAAAATGGCTCACCCAGGTGGAAAGTAAAACCAGAAAGCAGGCAAGTTAACATACTGTTAGTAGAATCCTAAAAAATACCGCTTTTAAAAGTTCCATAGCTACCCAAAAGCATGGGGCCTCCAAGCAAAATCAGCGGAAATGTCTTCATTTTCCTGAAGGTCATTAAGGTCGGCTAATTTTATTTTGGATCTCTAGTTTTTGACCTAGTAAAAGGAAGTGTAATGTTTCTGATTGCCACGGACAACTAAATGTTTGCAAAAAAAAATTTGAGTCCTATAAAATCAACAATTTTTGGTATGTTAACTTGCCTGCCTTCTGGTTTTACTTTCCACCTGGTTAAGCCTGTTTAGTCCACTCAAATAGGGATTTGCTTTCACTTTTCTAATCATTTTACGATTTTTTCAAAACGAAAAATTTGCATTGCCCCCCAGTTTATATATTCATATTTTTAGTGAGAAGATCGCCGACTAAAATTAAATATTTTTTTATTGAAAAATTAAAATTAACCCACATCAATTGGGAGCTGAAAAAAGAATCCATTATCAAGACAAAACTAGAGGTCGGTACGAATATTCTATCTAAATGAAGATAAAATTATAAAGCCATTTGCACATGTTTAAAAACATGTAAATTTAGCGTTTGGCAACTTTCAAAAACATGTAAATAGAACATTTGGTACCTTTTAAAAATATTTAAATATAACATATGAAAAACGTGTACATGGAACATGTTGCAATTTTCTTGGAACAAGAGCATTTTAAGGCTTTTTTAAAACTTGGTATTAATTTTTAACGCATTGCAGCCACTTGGTGTAAAGAAACTGAAATTTCTTCTGATTTATTTTTCTAATAGTCATACTTTTTAAAACTAAAAGGTGTAAATTCTGAAAGAGAAAAATTTGATTTTAACAGTCGGCTTTTTCATTAAGTCTGCAACTTACTGATTTATGAGTGACAACTGAAAAAGAATACTCTCAGTATGTACATGCATGGGAGAAACAAAATAGGAGTCTTAAGAATTCTGGACAGTATTTTGGCCCCTTTATTAGTTTTGTGTCTACATTGTGTACGCATATAAAAATATAAAAGTACTAATAACTTAACACAAGGTAAAATTACAAAGCTCTTTGCAAATGTTTAAAAACAAGTTTTGAAGCAACATTTTATGCAATTTTCAAAAGCATGTATAAAGCATATAGAATATTTTGTACTTTTTAAAAAAACATCTAAATGTAACATTTTGCGCTTATCAAACACATGTGAAAAGGACATTTTGTGATTTTTAAAAACATTAAAATACAAAATTTCGCACAATTTTGAAACTCGTAATTATTATTTGATACATCAACTTAAATTCCTGTTTTACATTGATTATTTTAATTTTAGCAATTACTAGAATCAAGTCATTTTAATTCTTTTGGTTTTCAGAAAGGTGGGCATTTTAAAAGTAAAATGGGATCCACTATGACAGGAAATACAGTAGTTTATTTTATTCTAGAAAAAATAAATATAAAAGGCAATCTGATTCTTCACTGGTGACTAATTGTATGCACTTGCTTTGTGTTATTTATTCGAAAGTGGAAAGTTTTTACAACTTTTGAAAAACTTTATATAATTGTATTGTATGTATATTAGGCTAGTCAATAAATTATAAAAATAAATTTAGCCATAACAAATATGCATTGGCCAAACTAACTTGTATTTTGTAATTTCTAATGAAAATAATTCAATACCACTTGGCAAGAATGTGACAATGTTTATTATGTGTAATGGTGTAAAATGTTGAAATTAGTCATTTATTGCATAGATTTTAAAATAAAAGCATTATATTAAAATAAATTAATTATTTAGGAATGCCAATTGCTGCGACTGGTACAAATTCTATAAAAATCCATTTAAAAATAACATGTATATAAAAGATTAAATCAATCGATATTATTTTGCATTTATTACAATTACAACTTTTAGTCTCTACACTTCAAATTGCGCAGCCATGTACATACGGGATTTTGAACTATTATGATTTAATTTTCCTTGAAAACGTTACTATTATAGTAATGTTCAAAAGGAAATTTTTTAAGTTTTGTAAATTATTAAAAAATAAATAAATCAGACTAATCTGGTTTACGAATCAATTTTCATTGAAGCTAAATCCATTCTTACAATAACACGTGGCGAACAACATACTCGTCATCCTGATTTTTACCAAGCACGACATAATTAACTGTTCTATATCTATTTACTTCTATAGAATGTAGAATGAATTACCTTATCACTTTGAGGTATCTATTTTTATCGCTATTCCAGCGCAATTGGTTACCGTTAACCCCCGGCTTTACTGTTGACCATGGCATCATTGTGACACCAATAACTAACACCTGGACATACTGATGATGATGACATGATGTAGTAGAAAATCTATAAATAGTGGAAAGTAGAGTTTATTTTTTAATCAACTACACACGCCTTAAAAACTGATAATCCCAAATTTAATTCTGGACTTGCAACCAAACATCAAATTCACTTGCATTTCGCTCATTGATTGCACTTGTAAAACCGCAATGCATTAAATACGCTGTTGCAGCCCTTTTAAATATTCATTACAGGATTTTTACAAAAATATAAAACGTGGCTTACCTTTGCAGTGACATCTTCTCTTGGGTTTCAAAATAAAGAAATTTTTTAAAGCCCAAAGTAGATGTGAAGTATTTCTGTATACGCAAAATTTGAACACAATTTAACTCAATTGAAAACTGCATATGAAAAATGGGTTGTTGTTAATGGAACTTCTACGACTAAAAGAGCAATATAATGCCAGCCAGAATGTTTTTACTAAAGCTGCTGCTGACTCAGAGGTGAGAAGGAAAATGCACTGTATTATATATGTAGTTTTAAACTGGATTATCTATGGCTTTAAATTGTACATGCAGTTGCTACAATTCAATTTTTTAAATATAAAATGGTTTTAATCCCTTGAGCCATTTGCTGCAAGGCTGTTAGGAAACATGAAAACCTACAAAGTGGTCAAAGTACGACCCTTTCTATTTGTGTACATTCCTTTGTATTTGGACCTACTAACGGCAAGCAGACATCTGCAATTTACCCCATTCGACAATTACAATAATATGTATAAATACATATTATGTACTATACTAGATAACACAGGTAACAAAAATAATGACAAACATTTTACTTTCCAAGAATTACTGCCTGCCTAATATTTTAGAAAACATGAGCTAACAAGCAAAACTCAAACAAAATCAAACAGAAGTAGTTACTGATTTTAAAATAGAATTATAAATCACCTGCAATAATAGACACATTTTTTGTGTTACATAGGTTTAGGTATACAAATTCTTTAATCTCTAAAACCTTGTAAACTAACAATAATTATACATTAAGTTACTTTTTAATTAGCCTAATTCGACATTATACATTTAAGGACATTAAATTCTGCAAGATTTAAAGTTTTATTTTCGTTTAACATTTATTAAAAAAGAACCCACGATGTAAATTGATTAATTGCTACATATGTCGATTGTTTTATAATACATATTTCGTCATTAAAAATTCAAAAAAATTTACTTCTAATTTCTGATTTTAAAAAAAAAACCATTTAAAAAAATATATAAAGTACCACGGTCTTGTAAGCATTTCTAATTAAACATAATATGGAATCCTTCCTTTCCACATTAAAAAAAACGAAATTTGAACATGTTGCACTTTTCTTGCTATAACGACCTGTATATTTTGAACATGTAACATGTAAATTGTACATTAGGCACTTTTAAAAAACAACGTAAATGGTAGTTACATTTTGTTCATTTGAAAAACTTGCATTTGAAATTTAATTGACTTTATGCGTATCCGTGTCATTTGCGTTTATTGGCGCCTGGACTTACAAAAATTTAAAATTTTAAGTATATTAGAAATATTAGCTATAACCCATCAAGAATCAGAAAATTTCCACTAGCATAAGAATTTAGTGAGCTAAGAATAAAAATGTAATGAATAAACTAATATTTAGCTACATCCGATGTTTGGTTAGGTTAGGTTAGGTTGGGTTAGGTTAGGGTAGGTTAAATTAGGTTAGGCTAGGTTGGGTTAGGTTAGGTTAGATGACTTTGATTTCAATAACTTTTTTTAAATATTATGTTTTTTTGACTCAAGACATTTAAAACAGTTTTATTTGCAGTTCTATTTTCTTGCCTAATTCATATTGTGAGAAGATTCACTGATATAAGAGTTGTTTGAAATAATAGAAGGCAGAAGAATTTTTTAAATTTTCTTTTTGCCTATTTAAAATCGTAAATTTGTTTTCAATTGCTATGTCTTTTTTTAGATTTTATTCAGTGTTTATGCTGTAAAATCCTACTAATGAAAAAATATTATCTTCAGTCGCCTTAGTGACATATATGTTTGTCATTATAGACCCTAAGTCCATCTGGACAAGCACATGTAGTCATGTAAGAGTTGTTGTTAAGACCAGCAGGCCCAGGAACTGAAAAAAAATGCAAACACTGCTGGGCCTGTGTCTCACAGTAGTTTTCCTAATTTTGTTGCTTGGAAGCGTCATAAATTTTAATATCTTCTAAATCAAATTCCTAAGCTACAGTAGAACAATTAAAACAAAAAAAAACAATTTACAAAATATGTACATACATGTATAGACTCATGTATGTTGCTAAACCTAGTAACTACAAAACAATATAAAACTATTGAAACTTAGGAATTATTAATACATATTGTCTGTGAAGAACTAAAATGTCCTATATCTAATTTATGCTAAAACGAAAATAGGCTATGCAATGAAAACAAAATGAAAAATATGCGTAGAATGTAATGAGCAGGTTTTGAAAAATCTAGAATAGTCTACTAACATGTTATTGAAAAGGTGAAAAATGTTCTAATTCTACGTTTTTGAAAAGATGCAAAATGTTCTAATTCTATGTTTTAAAAAAGATGCAAAATGTTCTTATTTTATGCTTTTGAAAAGATGCAAAATGTTATAATTCTATATTTTTCAGAAGATGCAAAACGTTCTAATTTTATGTTTTTGAAAAGATGCAAAATTTTCTAATTCCATGTTTTTGGGAAAGCGCAGAATGTTCTAATTTTATGTTTGTAAGAAGGTGCAACTGTTCTAATTTCATGTTTTTCGAGAGGTGCAAAATGTTTTAATTTCATGTTTTTAGAAAAGTACAAAATGTTCTGCTTTCATGTTTTTAAAAAGGTGCAAAATGTTCTAATTCTATGTTTTTGAAAAGGTGCAAACTGTTCTAATTCCATGTTTTTAGAAAGGTGCAAAATGTTTTAATTTTATGTTTTAGAAAAGGTGCAAAATGTTGTAATTTTATGTTTTTGAAAAGATGCGAAATGTTCTAATTCCATGTTTTCGAAAAGATGCAAAATGCTCTTACTCTATGTTTTTGAAAAGATGAAAAATGTTCTAATTTTATGTTCTTTAAAAGTGTAAAATGCTTCATTTACATATTTTTGAAAAGTGTAGAATGTTTTATTTAAATGTTATTAGGACCTATTTAAATAACTATTTGTATAGATAGTTGATATTGTTTTAAGCTAAGAATTGATATACAGATACGGGCAGAAGTATCCGGACAACGGGGTTAGCAAACTTTGACCTCGAATAGTATCAAAACAATTGATGCAAATATCAACATATTTTCAAACAATGTAGCCTGAAGTACTGCATTCACAAGAATATGTGTTTAGGGTTGTAAAACTAATATGCGTTGTTGAAAATAAATATTTAGTTTGAAAGAGTCCAAAAATAGTGTGCAAAAGTATCCCGACAAAAAATAAAAATAGTTTATTACAAAATGTTTTGCTCAAAATATACAAATTTGAAAATAAACAATATTTAACCTTAAGCTAGTACGTTTTTGGAACCATCTATGCTTTAATCACTTCTAAAAACTGCCTTGGCATTGATTTTATTAACTTACCAGTGACAGGTAGATCAATTGCGTCATTAGCTCACGTAATTTATTTTTTTGGTCATTTTTTCCTTAAATGTGGAACCTACATTTTCAACCTCCTTTATCTACTGTTTGCGATGTCATTTATAGATTTCAAATACTTTGAACCATCCAAAACTACCCCAGACTGGGGGGCAATGCAAATTTTTCGTTTTAAAAAAATCGTCAAATGATTAAAAAATAGAAAGCAAATCCTTATTCGAATGGACTAAAATAGCTTAACCAGGTGGAAAGTAAAACCAGAAAGCAGGCAAGTTAACATACTGTTAGTAGAATCCTAAAAAATAACGCTTTTAAAAGTTCCATAGCTACCCAAAAGCATGGGGCCTCCAAGCAAAATTAGCGGAAATGTCTTTATTTTCCTGAAGGTCATTAAGGTCGGCTAATTTTATTTTGGATCTCTAGTTTTTGACCTAGTAAAAGAAAGTGTAATGTTTCTGATTGCCACGGACAACTAAATGTTTGCAGAAAATAATAAAAAAAATGCAAAATGTTCTACTTCCATGTTTTGGAAATGATGCAAAATGTTCTAATTTTATGTTTTTTGAAAAGATGCAAAATGTTCTAATTCTTGGTTTTTAAAAAGGAGCAAAATGTTCTAATTCCTTGTTTTTGAAAAGGTGCAAAATGTTCTGATTCTATGTTTTTTGAAAAGATGCAAAATGTTCTACTTGCATGTTTTTGAAAAGATGCAAAATGTTCTAATTTTATGTTTTTTGAAAAGATGCAAAATGTTCTGATTCTATGTTTTTGAAAAAAAGCAAAATGTTTTAATTTTATGTTTTGTTTTTGAAAAGATGCAAAATGTTCTAATTCTATGTTTTTGAAAAGGTGCAAAATTTTCTAATTCCATGTTTTTGAAAACGTGCAAAATGTTCTAATTCTATGTTTTTAAAAAGATGCAAAATGTTCTGATTCTATGTTTCTGAAAAGGTGCAATATGTTCTAATTCTATGTTCTTGAAAAGTGTAAAATGCTGTATTTACATATTTTTGTAAAGTGTAGAATGTTATATTTAAATTTTATTATGACCAATTTGAATATTTGTGTAGATAGTTGATATTGTTTTAAGCTAAGAATTGATATAGGTCATTTTGGTTCTTTAACTTACGGATGAATAGAACGTGGCAAGGTTCTTCCCACTACATTTGTAAAATTTGTAAATTTTGTTGGTTTCGGTCCTAATGTTTCTCTCAAACCACCACACGTGGTTTTCAAACGTTGTAATGAACTGGAATTGACTGATTTAAAAGACTGGGCCAGCCTTGAAAGTAATCAAAATTAACTTGACATCGGAACCGTCAAAATTTGCTAATGAAATCAATAAAATGGATGACGGATTATTGTGCGTCCAATAAATTTGATAAGTGTCAAAATCGATGGTTATTCCATAAGGTCTTATACATGTCCGCAAAATAACTTCTCTGTTTAGATCCGTCTATCTTAGCTCAACCGGTTTATTTTTATTATTGTATCATCACGTACGCTCGGCCATTCCCTTATTTAATTATCATTGGGATTGTGTCTAAAATTCTGGGGCGTGTAGTTCTTTAATGATCCTTTGCCTTCCCCTGCAGACACAGCCTTATGAGTTTTGAGCCTTTGGGCAGCAACAATAAAAGATAGTGCAGGGTCCAAGGCTTAAATTGAGTAGTTATATTATCCCCTGTCATAGCTCGCATTAAAATCAATAGGAAAACATTTGATTTCCATTTCTTTGAATCCCCCAAAAAATGTATTGGTAGGTGTAAGTTCACTATATGTACTGGTTCTGGGAAGGCAGTAAAAAGTTTACTGTCTTTGTGACAAATGGCAATACTAAAAATCCGGCGCTTCGCGCCGGATTTGCCTACCGTGGGCCCGAAGTAGATGCTGAGCTTACAGCGAATATTGACTTTAGTCAATTAATGCATCTTCTCACATTATTTACATACAATACACTCTATACCCTCCAAAGTGCAATATTTTAGTGACGACATTGTTGGACGATCCTAATATGTACAATAATAATATTTCATGCTAAAAATACTATATTACATAATGTTTAAACTGATAACGGGTGTTTTTTTAAATGATGACATTTAGACGACTTTATTTATGGACAATTATTGTGTGTATACTAGTAAAAGTAGATTTTGAAGATATAAATCTACCAAGTTTTGCATTCAGCGCTAACAAGGATCCTTAAAATGGTGATTTTGTGATGACGTCATTTATGAAGGATCCCTGTATGTATGCTAGAAAAAGACGGTGTTAGGGATATCCGTTAATTCGATTTTTGAACTGAAGACAGAAGAGATTCCTATAATAAAAATAATTAAATGGCGTCATTTTTAGATGATCCTTGCATGGTTTCTAACTTGTGTGACCCTCGAAGTTGAAATATAATTTATGAATAACTTATGTATAAGATTAACTGGACACTAAAAATTACCAACTGCGTGCCATTCGGTTAAACTATGTTCCGTAAATTTGAGAATTTGAATGACGACATTATTGGTTGGTCATCAACTATCTATAAGCTTCGTTCGTTTGTTCACAGCATGAAGTAAAAATAGTTGGGGTGGGTTTTCTAGAATAGAAATTTCTAATGAAGTTATTTATGAACGGTCACTTCCCTTTTACGATCAACGTGCGTATGTTTACAGCATAAAGATAAAAAGTCGTGAATTTCACCCGTTTTTCATTCCACGTTAAGTATATCATGGTATATTGCAATTGGTTTTTGCCGACATTCCGTGCTCGATGCAGATAAGCATAGATTTTTTCGAGTGTAATTCAAATACAAGATAGCAAACCTAAAATATTAAGTTCGTATGTTGACCAGCTTTGGGAACGGACACAAATGACGACACATAAATTTACCAAAATTATAAGCCTACCCAACTGCTTGTCACCTTTTTAAGCATTGCTTGAATGGATGCCCTTACGGTGGAATGTCAAGTGACCCACTCTTAAGGTAAGCAACGCCATTTGTGTCTGACCCCTACCAGCCTTAACGTCGTCAAAACAAAAACCAGCCGGCTCTTTTGCAAGACACGAAACGTAGCAGGACTTTCTCTTGGAACGACAGGAAACAAAGCTAACTTGCTGACGGGACTCTATGTATCTTATGTGTTGCATATCTGACACGCTTACAGATTCGTATCAGAGATGTCTTAGCTCAGGCCATTACTGATTCATTGCTGTAGACGGGAATCTAGGTGTCGCGTGCTCCATTCCAACCTTAGGTTCGAGGCTTCAAATTTTTCGGACGTATTTAACAATTGATCCTGAATCCCCCCCCCCCGCCCTTTTGAACCTAAAAAGGATAATTTGTTAAGTAGGGGAGCATTAGTTTGCGGTTGGTTAAGCATTAGGTATAAGAAATATTTATATTTTTAAGATTGTGACTTGTTTTAATTCTTAAACCCTTCTCTAAGAGATAATTCGTGGGGTTTGGGATGCAAGTATTTAAAGTTTTTTAATAGTTTAAGCAAAGAAATTAAGATTTCTAGGACGTTATTTGTGGGTGACTCTAAGTACACCCCTTCTTCTTAAGGGGATACTTAGTGGGTCAGGGGTGCAAGTATTTAAAGTTTTTTATTAGTTTTAGCAAAAAACAGTTGAGATTTTTTGGGACGTCATTTGTGGGTAACCCCAAGTACACCCCCCTTTCCTGAGGTGATACTACGTGGGTGGGGGGGTGCAAGTATTTAAAGTTTTTTAATGGTTTTAGCAAGAAAATTAAGATTTTTGGGACGTCATTTGTAAGTGACCCCCAGTTCCCCCCCCCCCCGCCCTCTCCTAATGGAATACTTTGTGGGTGGGGGTGCAAGTATTTAAAGTTTTTTAATGGTTGTAGCAAGAAAATTAAGATTTTTTGGACGTCATTTGTGGGTGACCTCAAGTACACCCCCTCCCCTCAGGGGATACTTTGTGGGTAGAGGATGCAAGTATTTAAAGTTTTTAAATGGTTTTAGGAAGAAAATTAATATTTTTGGGACGTCATTTGTGAGTGACCCCAAGTACACCCCCTCCCCATAGGGGATACTTTGAGGGTGGAGGTGCAAGTATTTGAAGTTTTTTAATGGTTTTAGCAAAAACAAATTAGATTTTAGGGACGTTATCTGCGGGTGACCCTAAGTACACCACCTCCCTTTAGGGGATACTTTGTGGGTGGGAGGTGCAAGTATTTAAAGTTTTTTTATGGTTTAAGAAAAAATAGTTGAGATTGTTGGGACGTCTTCTTGGGTGACCCCAAGTACACCTCCCCCCTTAGGGATACTTTGTGGGTGCAGGTAACTTCTGCGGGTAGCTTGTGCTGATGACTTGTGCATGTTTCTGGTGCATTGACTGGCGCCTGTAAGGAAACCGTTTAGCTGGTGCATTTGGCTGATGCAAAGCGGCAAATCACCCGTTTTTCTCCAATGCTTTTAGATGGCTAAAAAAATTGGTCCAGTCAACTGTTAATTGTGAAAAACTGGTTAATTCGATCGCTCTCAAAAACAATAGGGCACTTCTCATTCGCATTTGTGGCCATTGAAAAAATATTTGACGAATATCGCTTAAAAACTGTGACCTGTAGCGCATAAAGAACAGACAGACAGACAGACAGACGGACGGACATAGCCATTCCTATAGATGCTTAAGCTCAGCATCTAAAAATGAATAAGAATAACTCAAAGCAGGATGAAAAAATTTCCATAAATTCCACACAATGTATAAGTCTTATATTTAATTTGAGGTAGAATTAAAATAGGCTGTAAAAAAATACTACATCGACGTGAGATAGATGCAAAACTTGCTAAATACGAATTTGAGTCAAATAACTTGCAAAAATGCAGAATACTCTATTTGCAAGTTATAATATAGTAAATTCTTTCTCATTTTTTTGCTTGTTTTTACAAGTATAAATAGCTTTTAATTTTAGTGTTTTTTAAGGTTAACGTAGTGTTTTATTTGATTGGTTTTGTATGTGCAAAACATTTTATTTTAATCTATGTTTTTGAAAATTCAAAACGTTCTATCTACATATATTTTGAGCCTAATATGGAATGATACTACAGGATTTTATTTTCTGCCATACACAGCAACAGGCGTGTGGTTCTTGTTCCCTCCGTACACTTCAGGAAGTTGATCTTTGGGTAAATTTCGGAGTAAATCTGGAACCCAGCGGTGTTTACTGGTTCCGTACATTTCGGACTTGCCCAAAAATGTTCCTAGAACAGGTTTCAGGAAGTTGAGAAGGGTGAAGGCGACATAGTTCACTAGAAATAAATCAATCATACAATGACATAGGCAGTCTTTTTAAAAACATAAATATTGATAATCTTAATTGCGCATTGTTATTTTTGAATAATTAATTTTACAAAAAATAATGATACATTTCAAAACAATGTTACCATTGAGGAAGAATCCTCTGTCCATGTGTGGCGTTGTTGGCTCAATGTCCCGGGCTTTCTTATTCATGAACTGTAAGGCTGTAAACAGACAAAACAGATTTTTGTAGTCACTGCGTTCATTTCACTGGAATAATATTTTTACATAATTCAACTACGGTATTGTCTTTGAAGAACCAAAATGACATATATCCATTTTTAATTTAAGACAAAATCCACTATCTACAGAAAAAATTTAAATAACATGTTTATGAAAGCATGTAAACAGAGCATGGTGCAGTTTTAAAAAAACGAGTAAATAGAATATATTGCACTTTTCAAAAAACGAGTGAATAGAATATATTGCACTTTTCAAAATACGAGTAAAAAATAGAATATATTGCACTTTTCAGAAAACGAGTAAATAGAATATATTGCACGTTTCAAAAAACACGTAAATAGAATATATTGCACTTTTCAGAAAACAAGTAAATAGAATATATTGCACTTTTCAAAAAACGAGTAAATAGAATATATTGCAATTTTCAAAAACCATGTAAATAAAATATTTTGCACTTTTAAAAAACATTTAAATAGAGCATTTTGACCTTTTCAAAGAGCATAAAAATAAAACATTTTAAAATTTCGAAAAAGCAAATACATGTATATTTGTAAATACAATATTTTGCACTTTTTAAAAACATGTAAATAGAACAAATTGCTCATTAAAGAAACTCATGATTACCATTGTAAGCATGCATCCTATTTACTGTCTTTTTTAGGACATAGTTTATTTTAATTTTAGCCTAAATTAAATATAAGTAATTTTGTTCTTCAAATACGACATGTTACGTTTTATTATTATTATTATGTATTAGTAACACATATTTAATTACAGCAGGAAACCTAAAATGTTTTGTATTACTTGAAATAGATGTAATTTGAAAGACATCATAACCAGCTAGGTCAAAAATGCCGATAGTATCCGTGACTGGGAACTCAGGAGTGCTTCTGAAATACGTGATCAAACACAATGAATTCTATTAGATACTTTCTGCCTTTGAACTACTATGGTAATAAAAAAATATTTTCCAACTCTATGTTTATTAGTGAGAGATCAAAATGGAAAAAGGTTAGATAAACCTACTTGAGTTCAATAGATTTGGAAAGTCTCCAAAATGCCTGATCAATGTACTTGCTTAAATTCAGAGCGTGATCTCCGCCCAATTTAACATACTTTCGTAAGTTCCACTTTCCAAATTCAACCACCCAAACTGTCAAGTACCAACACAAAATCATGCACATCAACATCATTAAAACATTATGTAATTACAAGTAACACGGCCTAATAATATTGCAATTATTTGGAAATTATTACACCAGCTGCTCGGCAGCAACTATAGATAGGAAAAAAAGGTGCTTTTATTTGTTCACTTACTCGGCCGATTTTCTTCGTCAAATCCAGAGAGATAGTAAGGAAAGCCAAGTTGATACTCCAACGGAGCCTCCCACGTATCCAGAGTCGCATCCATCTGACAATTCAACAACAAACAATCATCAACACATTTAACTTTTTACTTTATATGAATTTATTTAATCCTGATAACAATACATGGAAACCCACCTGTGTCACAATCTCTGGGAGTGCGCTGTCAGTTTGGCTGGTACTGGTGACAGGTGTGAGGAGGTTGGCCCCCAAGACTACGACCAGGCCGGATAAAATCCCAGTGTATTTCATCGTGAAGCTTTTTAAAAAAATTCTGATTTTCACAATGCTAAGCGCAATGAATAATTAGTGATAACTGACGATCCAAAACGCTAATACAGAATGGCAGGTATTAGTTTTTTATTTGGCTGATTGTCAGAGACGAAAAGTGAAATAAAATAAACTGAGTTTTTACGGCTCCTGAAACATAATGGAGCATTTACTGTGCCTCTTATTTTTACTATATGATACAATCCCATTCTTGGAAATTAAATTGATTTTAATACGCTGAAATATTTGTTTAGTCGTGGTATGTCCACCCTTTTAAAATAAATGGAAATTCACAATCAGCCAAATGAACCTTTTCTATTTTTAAATAATTCTTAGAACGTAGGTAGTCTCACTGAGCATGCAGCCATCTGCCACCACATCATACAAAAATAACTGGTAATTATTGTCAACGCTTTTATTTTTATTTTTTCATTATCGCGTAAACCTAAACCATGTATGTACATAAATATTTCTTGTATTATTCTATATAGTTTTTAATAATTTTGTTATTCTACAAAACATGACGAATGCTGATGTGAAAAGAACTCTTTGCGGCACTTTGCGCTTTCGCTTTCACATGGTCACACATTTAATGCACTGTATTTTTTTCCACAGCGGAAATGGTTTCCACACGCGCACACATCATCTGTGTCCCTTGTCTGCATATTTTATGAATCGTATTAAAAACCCAAAGCTCAAAATGAAACAGCAGCTTTTATAGATGGAAGACAAAAACAGTTGCAAGAATTTTACACAATTTGTAGGTCTTGTAAATAACGTGTCTATTTTTATTGAAACATGTGGAATGTAGATTGTTTTTATTTTTTATTCCATATTGTTGCGTGAATTCGAAAAACAAAAATTTTAGCAACAAACAGTAATTATATTATTTTTGTAGCTTTTAATATCAAGCTAAAGTTAAAGTTAAAGTAGCTTTAGTTTCAAGGAGTCAAGTGTTTCAAATCATTTAAGATCTGTTCTCCCAACACGGACCCCCGTGTGACTAGCTTACCCCGTACTAACACAGAGCCAAGTAAGCCTTTAAGGATATAGATCGCCACACATGTGGAGAGCCCGGCGTTTAAGATCAACTTTCTCACGAAAGAGATCCGAGGCAAGTGGGAATCGAACCCCCGCCGAGTCGACAGTAATTGAGAGCTTCAGACGCTATGTCTCGCCCGGCACCACTGGACCACCAGGGATCTCTACAAGCCATACATGGATTTGCTTTTTCTAGTTCCAAATAATGTTTTACTTAATGGTTATTACATATTAAACTCTAATTTAAAATTAAAACTGACCGCAATCAAAATCATATTCAATATATAGTAGACATAAAATTAGTAGTAAAAAATAAAACAACATCATTAGGAAGAGTGGAAGAGATGGATGCAAAAAATGTTAATTACGCCTACGAGTAATTATCAATAACCTAAAGAATGCAAAATTTCTTATATTAACAAGTTTATATTTGGAAAGAGCAAATAGTTCTTGCTACACTTGACATGTATTTAAAAATTAAAAACGTTTTATACCTACATGCTTTTTAAAAGTGTGAATTGTTTTAATTTCAAGGGTATATTTATAATTCCTGTGATGAGTGTTATGTTATATCGTCAGTGAAGAACCAAAATGACCCATATCTAATTTAAACTAGAATCAAATCGAGCTATATCATAAAAACCAAAAAAATGAGAAACATGCGTAAAATGTTAAATACGAGTTTTTAAAAATGTGCGAAATGTTCTATTTGCATCTTTTTGAAAAGTGCAAAATATTCTATTTAAACGCTTTCAAGATATGTTATTAATGCTTTTGTAGATAGGGGATTTTGTTTTCAGCTACAAATAGATATGGGTCATTTTCGTTCTTCACTGACGATATGTTTGATGGGTTTCGTATATCTGCAAAATATTCTGCTTAAATATATGTTTTAAATTTAAATTTGAATAAGTAAATCACGTTGTGACAAAAAATAAAGTTTGATTTAATAATTCTAAATGTTTTTCTTTCAATAATTATAACGTTATATTAAATCCTATTTTATTTTTCCTAAACACAAATACAAATATATGTTAACAATTGAATTTTTTTTAGGTAATTGTATAGTAAATTAAAATGCACTGTAACTAGAATATTTAATAATCTCATGCACAACAAACATAAAGCCACGATATTCATTAGTTAAATATGATTTTGCATTAATTATATTGTAATTTATTCTAAAAAATGTTCTAAAATTACATCCTAATTTTAAAAATACTTTAGTATACGTCTGGTATATGGTCTCGTAAGAACTGTTATAGCCCAAGATTAGACTAACCCAGATTTGGATCATAAACTATGGTCTAAAAAACAATGCCATGTCCACCATAAAAATGTTATTATAGGCATACGCCATGAGCGATATCAAAACGCGCATTTAAAATGTGACATGATGGTCTTTTAGCTTTATACTAAAAATTAAATTCCTACTTCTTTTATACTTTTATAGTATCTGTATAATCTATATCAATGCACCTAACTTAAAGCGCTTGTGTCAGTTGTAGCATTGTTAAGGCCTGATAAAACAGAATCTGACAAAATATTTTTTTTAGTAAATGGAAACGACAAGACTGAACAAATAAGTCTAGCTGCGTTTTATTGTCAGGTAAAGCGCGACGCAAATTCTAGAGCACCAATAACACTCGTTAGGAATTCCTAATTATACTTTAAACATTTTTCTAACGAATTTGCATCATCAGAATTTTGGCGACAAGTCAGTATTCTAACAAGCTGAAGTTTGATCATGCTTGAATTATGGTTATTTTATGTGAAAAATATTTCCAAATATTGATATAAATTTGTTAGGTGACATCATGTCTAACATGACAAATCATATTGTCGGCGAAGAACCAAAATGACCCATATCCAATTTAAACTAGAATCCGAATGAGCTATGTCATAAAAACAAAATGAGAAACAAGAGAAAATTGTTAATTAGCAGTTTTTAAAAATCGCAAAATTTCCTATTTACATTATTTTGAAAAATTGCAAAATGTTCTAATTCCATGTTTTTGAAAAGGTACAAAATGTTCTAATTCTATGTTTTCGAAAAGGTGCAAAATGCTCTATTTACATGTTTTTGAAAAGGTGTAAAATGTTCTAATTCTATTTTTTCGAAGAGATGCAAAATGTTTTAATTACACGTGCTTCAAAAGTGCAAAATGTTCTATTTAAATGATCTCAAGACACATTTGAATATTTGTGTAGATAGTTGATATTGTTTTCAGCTACAAATGGATTTGGGTCATTTTGGTTCTTCACCGACGATATCTGTAATCCTATTTGATATTTATTTAGTGCGAAAGTTCAAATAATGGGCTAAATATGTCTGCACCCGCAACTATTAATTATTGTATACGAATGGAATTCGCTTAGCATATTGACCAGTGATGTGAAGCCTTCTGAGCTAAACTAATAGGCTTAGAAAATAATGCAATTTTTTGTATTATGCAAAAATAAATTAGTTTATCTATATTTCTACCTACGTAAAGTATAAACAAAGTAGGAAACTTATCGATTAAATCTTACAAACTGTACTAACTTGGGCATAAAATAAAAAAAAACTAGAGCTAAGCTAAAACACTATACAACTGTAGTAATTACATACTACTGCATTTTGAAAAAAAAACCAATTCCAAACTGATTGAAAATGTAGATCCAAGTGATGGTGTCCTTGTGTTGTAGAATTATTTCTCGATGGATTTCCATAGTACGTTAGGAGATATCAGAATATGTTCTTTGCAAAGATCGAGCCTGTTGTATTGTGCAGAATATTTGAGCAATCATAACTTAGCAGCTCTTGCCGTCAGTTTTGGTTTCAAATTTGTTTTCCACCTATCGCTTATCCATCCTGCTGAGTTTGTTCTGGCCATCCTGGACTGGAATGGTGTAGTTTGTGCCTGATGAAATAAAAGATTTAATAAATAATTATTTGTAGTTATAAATAAATAGCGTTTATTTCAGTTCCCTATGAATAATTCATGTCTACCAATTTAAAATTCTACATTTAATTCTTTACTTACATAATCACAATCTAAATAATATTTCAGTGCACGCTTTTAAAAATTACACATGCAAAACTGCATACGGAAAAAAAATGCACGGATTTTCTGTACTAAACTGTGTGACTATTTAATGTGTGTTACCAAAGAAAGAAAATATTTCTCACCCTCAGAGATGCAGATTCTGCCAAGTTGAAAAGTATTCGAGTTTTCCCCGTCTTGAAGCTTGTGCCTATAAAATATGTAACTACACATGCAGTTAAAACCGAAATTGACGAATAACTTTGAAATGAGTTGCAAGTGTAACTTCTGCCACACCAAAAGTTCCGTTTCTAGCGAGGCAATTGAAGTGACTGATGTTGCATTGTGAGACGCGAGAAGTGAAATGAACTGAACTGAGCTTTGGATGACTTATATAGTCTGTGAAGAACCAAAATGACCAATATCCAATTTAAGCTAGAATCAAAATGAGCTATGTCATAAAAAATAGTAAGTGAGGAAGATACGTAAAATGTTCTATTTTCATGTTTTTGAAAATTGCAAAATGTTTTATTTGCATGTACTTGAAAAGTGCAAAATGTTTTATTTACATGTTTTTAATAATTGCAAAATGTTTTATTTATATGTTTTTGAAAAGTGCAAAATGTTTTATTTATATGTTTTTGAATAGTGCAAAATGTTTTACTTACATGTTTTTAAAAAGTGCAAAATGTTTTATTTATATGTTTTTGAATAGTGCAAAATGTTTTTACATGTTTTAAAAAAGTGCAAAATTTTTTATTTACATGTTTTTGAAAAGTGCAAAATGTTTTATTTTCATGGTTTTGAAAAGTGCAAAATGTTTTATTTATATGTTTTTGAATAGTGCAAAATGTTTTATTTACATGTTTTTGAAAAAGGCGAAATGTTTTGTTTACATGTTTTTGAAAATATATTTCATTAATTTTGTAGATAGTGTATATTGTATTTGGCTAGAAATGGATATGGGTCATTTTGGTTCTTCACTGACGATATATAGCACATATTAATTATGCCTATTATATTTGTTGTGTCCATTATTTTACTACATGCTACTTGTCACAATCCTATTCTTGACAAACGAACAATTTTATGTATGTTACACCAGTCGCATAGTCGTGGTATACACCATTCTGGAAAAATGGAAATGTAGGATTAGCCAAAGGTGAACCTTTTTTTTTAATTTTACATAATTCTTGGAAAGTTGTCTTACTAAGCAGTCTCATCTGCTTTATATCCCTTCCTGCAGGAATGACGCCAGTAATTTCAACCTTTTTATTTTTAATATTTTCATCAATGCGTAAGCTTAAACTATGTATTTCTTATTAAAATTTAAAAATATCATTAGTTTAAACATATGGTAGCTACTGATATGGAAAGAATTCTATAAGTTGGGCTATCCCTTATATGGCTCTTCCTATAGTGGTCGTTATTAGCAGAATGTTTTCCACAATTCATTTAGCCGTTCTTCTTTGTCGGCATATTCTATGACTGTCATTACAAAGGGCAAACCTAAAAATGAATAAAGTTGAATTGAAGGAGAACACAAAAAATTCCATAAATTCCACACAATTGCATGGTGGGTCTTATCAACCAACCTCATTACATTGTAGTGTGGAACCTGTGTATTTCCTTTATCTTATTTTAAATTGCAATAATTCTAGGAATTGACACACGCACCTGATTTCCAGCTTTAAAATCTGGTAGTGCCATATGGAATGTTTATACTTGGTATGGTTTTTATTTTCGGCCATAATACACAGCAACAGCAACAGGCTTGTAGCTCTTGATGCCTCCGTACCCTTCGGAAAGTTAATCTTTTTGTAAATTTTAGAGTAAATCTGGAACCCAGCGGCGCTTATTGGTTTCAAAGATTTAGGAATTGCCCAGAAATGCTCCCAGAACTGGTTATACAAAGTTTAGTAGAGTTGAGGGGACGTAGTAGCTAACTAGAATTAATTGAAACGTACATATCAGTCTTGTAATAAACATAAATATTTATTTTCTTAATTTTGCATTATATTTTTAATTAATAATTTAGAGAAAATAAAGTTTTGCAAAAGAGAGCTACCATTTAAAAAGAAACCTCTGACCATGTGTGGCGTCCTTGGCTCAATGTCACAGACTTTCTTCATCAGGAACTGTAAAGCTAAATATGCAAAAAATAATGTTTCAGTCACTGCTTTTATTTTATTAAAATAATATTTTTATATACTTTAACTACAATATCGTTTGTGAAGAACGAAAATGATCCATATCCATTTTTATTGTAAAAAATATTGCACCATTCACATAAAAAAATAGAATAACATGTCTATGAAAGCATGAAAATAGAACCTCGTGCATTATTAAAAAATCCGGCGCTTCGCGCCGGATTTGTCGACCGTAGGCAGGCCCGAAGTAGATGCTGAGCTTCAACAAATGCGCAAGACAATTTATGTAACCATTAAAGATGATAAAAGCTTTATGGAAGCTCCCCTACAATCAATAAGCCATATACGAATGTGAGTAGCATGTAGTTAATGTAAAGTGGGGCAAATCATTATTTTGGTTTGAAATGGGCAACTGTTAAATGATAATTTTCATTTAATGATGACTGCGCACATTGTAGGCAATGCGCCAGAGTAGATTTGTGTAATAGTTGACCGATGGATGAAGTGGACTTTGCATGCAGTGGGATTTGGCTTTGCATCGAGTTAAGATTTGGGTAAAGTGGGCCGTGGCTAAAGTGGGCTGCGGCTGAACTGGACTTTGGCTGCTCCACACAACACGAATCCTCGCAAGCTTTAAAGCCAAAGCCCACTTCAACCGCAGCTCACTTTAGCCACGGCCCACTTTACTTTTGTGCGTATATAACCTATATTATAAATAAATTAGTTGGTTAACTATAATTAATTATCTACACTAAAAACATCTTGCGCTTTGAGCGGTATTTGTCCACTTTGGGTTCGAATTCGATGCTGAGCTTTCAATTTTATTTGTGCCAAGGCTTTTAAAATCCCACGTAAGATGAATCAACTTACGGAAGCTCTTGTATTTCTTTCCCAGAGACTTTCACTTAAAAGCAAACGATGAAAATAATAACAATTAAAAAGTCGTTTTGGATCAGAGGGATTCGCGTTGGTAGTTTCCGGATTTTTGAACAGGAATCTACACCAGAATTTATTTATTTTGTATTTAACCAAGTTGCTGGTTTGCTATGTGCGTAGTTGTAGGAACATAAATAATGCCTAATTATAGACATTTTGTACTTTTAAAAAATAGTATCACCCTGCTTATTAATAAATATAAATAACATTTGTTAAATCAAAATATTTAACTAGTTTAAACTACACAGATTGCTATTCGCATGCAGGGGACCTGCTGGGTACAAAATACTCATCTTTGAAGTTTCTGGTGTACGCATCCCCTTTGGCATATTAGAATATGTGGTGGCATAATAAACATAAAAATTTGTGAGCCACTTCCTCACATATAACAATAGATAGTTTGCGCAGTTCGACGTAAAATACTTCCACGCTATACGTAAAACGCAAAATTTAATTTTTACGTTATTCAAAAATTGCGGACAAAATAACGTTGCACAGTTTGCGCACTTCAATAATATAACGCAAAAAAATTACACGTTAAATTCAGTAATTTTCAAAAATAGATTAAAAGCTTGTTTTTCTTCTCGTTTTTAACGAAAGCACCACATATACTTAAAAAATGATCTGTATTTACATCGATTATTTCATTTAGTAAACTATTTCCGCCATGACGTTACAACTTTCCAGTTGATAACATCTGACAATTAGGAATAGAAATCTTAGATTTAAAAAAATGTTTTTTGAAAATGATTTTAATTATATCGAAATAAGGTGTAAGTTGGCGTGGGATGTGTATCTAGGACGTTTGTTCACCACACATGTCGTATACGATCAACTTTCACATAAAAGTCATTCGCCCTTAGTGAGGATTGAACCCCCGACCTCGAAGGACAGGCATGTCCAGAATCCTTGGATACTTCGCTTCGCTAACCACTGAGCCATCATGGCTATTAGTAAATCCGCGGAAATTCAAATTTTTACGCTAACGTGATATTTTGATTACGCTATACGTAAACGCTACCGTAAAATATAGCGTTACGTTATTTTAAATGTTTACGTAAAACTTGAGTTTTGCGTAAAATGGGAGGAGCTTACGTAAAAATATTTTTTACGTATAGCGTTTAGCGTTTTACGTGAACTGCGCAAACTGTCTAATAATGAAGTTATCAATTGTTTAATTTATGTTCTTTTTCAAGTTTCTTAGTAGGCTCTAAAACATTTTTTTCATACCCTCTGTGTGATCAGCATTGCAAAAGTAGTAATTAAAATGTACAAATTAAATATAATTAGTAAATAAAGTAACAAATTATTCGTGTTTGTTGACACGCTGCTTTCAATTACATTAACAACTGTTTTTACTGCTGCAACTACAAAGATTAGAACAGATTAGAAATAATTTCTACCTATTTTTTTCTACCTATTCACATAATTTATAACATTTTTGAAATACTTGACTGAATTGGTCGAGTGATAGCTCATTTTAAAGCCCTTGAAAAATTTAAAAAATGACTTTTTTTATTTTCCCTTCGAGCCCATACAACACTTTTTATAGCGATTTTTCGAAAAAAACCGGTTTTTTCAAAATAATTCCGAAACTGTTAGAGTATTCTCTATGAACTCCAACATAATTAGATTCTGCTAATCATTACGTTTTTAGTGATGTATTATTTGTATGCAAATTCTGTGAGTGACCGGTCCAAAAATCAAATTTTACATTTCGACAACACTTTTGCGGGAAATTCAAACTGTTTCATTTTATACGGCAGATAAAGGGCCGTACATAAATAGTGCCACTCACTATGATAGTAAGTCAGCTGCAAATACATACACTCTTTTATAAGCATTATAATTATTTATTTCTATCTTTATGTTATAAAAATTAGGCTTAGGAAGATGACGCATTAGAAAGGTGGGTCCTAAAATAAGCTAAAGCTGGCTGACGCCATTTGTGGCCGGCCCCTAAAATCGGTCTAGTATTTCGAAAGCGTACTAATTATGTTTATAGGCACAAATAGAGAATGCAATAAATTAATCGTAAAAGAAAAACAAATACAAAAGCATATAATTACTGTATACTACTGCCCCATATTACTGTTAAGGCTGCCATTAAACAAGGGGCGCAGTACCTTGTTTTGCCGTTTATATACTCGATTTGAACAGGTAGTGCAACACCTGCAAACAAACTTCCGTATTTATCTTCCACATAGGACATATTACTTCTTTTGTAACACGGAAAATCTGAAAACTTCCTTGGGTGCCCCAAAACCCGGCTGGACCATCCACCACATCGCTAACAAAATATTTTACTGTTCCCGAAATTGTAAATGAAGTATTGCGATTGTTAGGGAACCGAGTGTATTTGTACTTAAAACATATTTCTTTAGACATGAATTGCATTTGATTTAGTTAGTGTTTGGCATTAGGTTAGTTTCATTCTGTATTGTAATACTCGCCGCATAAATGGCGCGTGCAATGACGTACATAGGCTACTTGCAGGAGTGCTTCCAACTTAGCGACAATGAAAACCAAAATACATGTGATTTTATATAGACGGGAATTAAACTTTGAATAGACAAATGTATGCGTTATAAAGCAAATAATTATAGCTAACATATGCTCGTTAATTACTTCCGCGAGCGTGAATTTCATTTGCATTGCATGCAGTGTATGCAGTGTTTACACAGCCCGATTAAGTCAATGTTAGCGCATGATATATGCAATGTTATATGTATTTAGCTCCAGATGTGGATTTTTAATGAATGCATCCTGTGGTAGAAAATTAATTCTACTACAACATGATTAACATTATTATAAACTTGAATGTCAAAGTTGTTGAACTTCTGACTGTTGAAAAATATTTTATTAATAAAAAAATAAAAAATAAACTACAGCAAACTCATTCAAAACATTAACAGCCATTTTCTTTATTGAGCAATTCACAAGAATTTAATTTAACCTGTTCCCAACTAGGTTTTACAAATCAGGCACAGTAGCAAAACATTTTCAAATTATAATCCATCACACAACTACTCAGATTCCCAAAAAAATTCGTCCTACGGATCTCCCCAGAAATGACCCATTGCCCATTTGTATGTCTCGCGTGGTCGTAGCTTCGAAAGTGGCCTTACTCGGCTCCACACGAATCAATGCCCTGAACGTCCCTTCCTGTTTCTCAAGTCAAGGATTCGTTGAGCTTGTGACTGACGAGGAAATGTCAGTGGTGTTATCATTTACTGATTGAAAAATTGCAACCATTACACAGCGGGCCATTTAAATAGCGGAACCAAATAGCAGGGGTGTGTCACACTATAACTATAACTAGAACGACAAAACATTTCTTTTTCGTTTTTTATTTATTTTTGAAATAAATATGAAGCTTTTTTCTAGGTTACGTAATGCTAATCAAAAGTTTAAATTCGAAAACACTTTGACAGAAAAAATATAAAAATATTTCTAAAATATGTAATTTAATCGAAAGCTTTTTGATTTCGCTTAAAAGTAAAAATATTTTAAAGAAAACTAGGTTCTACTTTTAAAGGTAAACTAAACTCGCATTGTTTCTTAACTTTGAATGCATAAACGTTTAACTTAAAAGATAAAAACTAACCCAAAGTAAATTAGCATATGTCTGCATCTATGGAATTTTTAAAAATCCGGCGCTTCGCGCCGGATTTGTCGACCGGGGGGGCCCGAAGTAGATGCTGAGCTTCAAAAAAGGCTTAAGATAATTCATGTAGTGCTAAAAGACGATATAAGATTTATGGAAGCTCCCCTAGCATGAATGAGCCATATACAAATGTACATTGTTGATTGGATCGTGCATGAAGAAGTGACTGATAGTGCTTCAAAAAGGGTTGACATCATCTGCTGGCGAAAAGATCTATTGTCAGGGTATATTCTGGATCCCACAATACGTATGGAACATCATGTCGTCAAGCAGAAGAAGTTAATATAGAAAAGCAGGCGCATTATAACCCTTGCATCCCTTACCTTTTACTATAAATTGGTACTTTACACTATAAAATGTGAAAGACGTCATTATGGACGAGCCGTCACTATCTATAGCCCATTTAGTAACGCATGTCCGTGATCTGCAGTAATTAATAACAATTCGTAATATGGTTAGAAAGGTAAATTTCGAATGCCTGAGCTGGTGTTCGAAGTGTGGACCCCCGTCATGAGAACGCATATGTTTAGGTGCCTAAAACTATGATATTTGTGGGACGTCATTAGGGACGATCCCTGAATACCTTTGAACTATATAGATGTATTTGTGATATGTGGTTACAATAGTTTGGAACAAAATTTAAAGTTGGCATTGGGGTACCTAAAACTATATTTGTGGGACGTCATTATAGACGATCCCTTAATACCTATAAACTATATAGATATATTTTTGACATGTAGTTGCAATAGTTTAGAAAAAATTTAAAAGTTGGCAAAAAACTGTGATATTTGTGGGACGTCATTATGGACGATCCTTGAACACCTATAAACCATATTGATATATTTGTGACATGTAGTTACGGCAAAAAACTGTAATATTTGTGGGACGTCATTAGGAACGATCCCTGAACACCTATGAACCATATTGATATATTTGTGACATGTAGTTGCAATAGTTTGGAAAAAATTTAAAAGTTAGCAAAAAACTGTGATATTTGTGGGACGTCATTATGGACGATCCCTGAACACCTATAAACCATATTGATATATTTGTGACATGTAGTTACGGCAAAAAACTGTGATATTTGTGGGACGTCAATATAGGGAATCCCTGAACACCTATTAACCATATAGATATATTTGTGACATGTAGTTACAATAGTTTGCAAATAGTTTAAAAGTTGGCAAGGGGGTACCTAAAACTATGATGTTTGTGGGACGTCATTACGAACGACCCCTGAATACCTATTAACTATATAGATATAATGCCGAAAGTTGGCAAGCGGTACCTAAAACTATGATGTTTGTGGGACGTCATTACAGACGACCCTTGAATACCTATTAACTATATAGATATAATTGCGACATGCAGTTAAAATTGGTATGAAATAATTTTAAAGTTAGCAATGGGAGTACCCTAAACTGTAATTTGTGAAGGACGTCATTTATGGACGATCCGTCACCATCTTTAGCCCATTTACTTAAGCATATCCTTGATCTGTAGTAATGAATAGTAATCTGTAAAATTGTGAGAAAGGAGAATTCAGATTGCCTAAGCCGGAGTTCGAACCGTAGACCCCTGCCGTGAGTCACAAGAACTCATATTTTACAATTCCAACATTGCAGTGCCAAACCCACGACCACTATACCAGGCTGCCTTGTAAACGTACATATGTAGGTGGTACGTTTACTTGTATTAGAGAGTTTCCATGTGTCTTTTCAATGGCGAAACTTGACAGGCTCTCAGCTCAGTTTGTACGTTTCATGTATTATCAGCCCTTTTTTTATCTTGAAACATGGATTTGATTGTTTGTCAGTTTAACTGTTAATTGCGAAAAAACTATAAATTCAATGATGATTAAAAACTATACAGCACTTCTCCCTCGCTTTTCTAGGCTATTAGGGGTTGTCTTAATCTAAAAGCTTCGAAAATGCGACCTGTAGCGTGCGACCAATACCCATAGAGCAGGCAGACATACTAACAGACAGACAGACAGCAAACACTAGACCAATAGATGCTTGCTCAGCATCTAAAAACTACCCAAAATCATCCATTTTATTATAGACGGTGAATTTACAACAAAAAACATAAAAACGCGTGCAAAATTTTCAAATATACTGTTTTTTGATTTATTCTTTTAAACATTTTATCACGTTTTCGTATTTACAAAAATTAGATTTATAATTATTAAATTATTTAATACGATTTTTAGAAACTATTGCTTAACTCATAATAAGTACAATACATCGTGTTTCTGACACCAAAAAATACCACCTTAAAAATATGTACGAGAAACTTCCTAACCTAATAGCAATAATAACAAAGGCACCACCAATAGAACTTACAATAATACAGAGAAAGTGAACGATTCCCCGCATCTGCTCCATCAACTGAAGAATAAAATTTTCTTGGAGCACCGTCACCACAATCAGCGTGGCCATCAGGACAGCCACTTGCTGGTTCAAGAACCCATGCTATTTGAAACCAATACACATTTTATACATTATAAAAATCTGTTCTCTTTAATTTTCAAATTAAAACTAAAAGTATTTAAAATTTTAGTAATTTCTGAAAGAATACATAAATAATTACGTAAATTACTCTTATTACAGAATATAGTTATGTTTCAATTTACCTGTCGTCATGCTCAGTAGTAACGTGCTCAACAGTACAGCTACAGTAACAGCTTGAATCGATTTCATTTTTGAGTTTTTCTTTAGTGCTGTCAAACGGCTTAATGAAGGAAGAAAATTCAGTTGTTTTTAGTTTTGAATTTTCAGACTTAAAATGTGAACTCAACCTACTTGAATGGATGGGTGGTGGTTGGTGGTCGTAATAGTGACGATGCAATGGTTCAGCTGCTGATGAGTTTGTAATGATTTTATTGAGTTGGTTTGCATTTATATACTAGATCTAAATAAATAGTACAACATCTAAAAAAAACTTCTGCATTTACTCTGTATTTCTTTACGTCACATAATTTTTAATTATAATATTAAAGAAAATCTGAAAACTTCCGGGTGCCCTGAAATCCGGACCATCTGGATCGTCGCTGACAAAGTATATTTACTTTTGACTGGAATTTAAATAAGCATCAAAAATGTGGGATTTTGTTTTGTGTAATGCCTACGACATTTTTGGTATTTTAATAAATAACAGAATGTGTATGTATGTGTAACAGAAGAATCTCAGTATGTAAAATCCGCGCTTAAATGTTGGCATGAAATAAAGGCAAAATAAAATGGACGTGCTTAATGGTCATATCTTTGGTAAAGAATTAACATTACCCATATCCAATTTAAGCTAAAATTAAGAAGAACTATCTTATATAAAAAGAAGAAACATGAGTAAAATGTTATGTAGGTGTTTTTTGAAGTGTAAAATGTTCTAATTACATATTTTTGAAAAGCTTTAACCGGTTTACTTTACAAGTTTTTCAAAAGTGCCAAATATTCTATTAACATGTTTTTAGAGAGTGCAAAATACTGTATTTTAATGTATTTAGGACATTTTTTATCATTTTTGTGGATAGTAGACTTTGGTTTTAGCTACAAAAGGATATAGCTCATTTAAGTTTTTAACAGACGATACAAGTATAATGTAATATAACACCTGTTAAAGATACTAAACACAATGTAGATTTGTGTGCATGTATTTTCACGCTTACGTGAGTAATCATTGAGGATTTGCTTTACATTACTATTATTTACTTTGTAACACAGCTGTCTTTCGATAGAGTAGAATATTAGTTTACGTCTAATAACCTAATACAGTGTGCAATTAGCTTAGTTTGTTATTATGTTCGGAGCACTCACTAGTGCAGAGTGCAGAGCTAGCTAGCGTCGCCCCACCGCCACCGCTGCCGCGAGTATTAAAACAAATAAGGAACCTAAATACCTACTGCTTAATTCCAACTAAACAACTAAATGGATAAATGGAATATAACTCAATTCTTATATTAAATACTATTTAATTACCTATATATGTACTTGGTTACCTCACATTTTTGATGTTTATTTAAATTCCAGTCAAAAGTAAATATACTTTGTCAGCGACGATCGAGATGGTCCGGATTTCAGGGCACCCGGAAGTTTTCAGATTTTCTTTAATATTATAATTATAAATTATGTGACGTAAAGAAATACAAAGTAAATGCGGAAGTTTTTTTTAGATGTTGTACTATTTATTCAGATCTAGTATATAAATGCAAACCAACTCAATAAAATCATTACAAACTCATCAGCAGCTGAACCATTGCATTGTCACTACTACGACCACCAACCACCACTCATCCATTTGAGTAAGTTGAGTTCAAATTTTAGGTCTGAAAATTTAAAACTAAAAACAACTGAATTTCCTTTTTTTATTGAGCCGTTTGACAGCACTGAAGAAAAACTCAAAAATGAAA
>OX461810.1:84187309-84361533 GCA_949802685.1 Dicyrtomina minuta | reverse complement strand
AGCAGCTGAACCATTGCATCGTCAATACTACGACCACCAACCACCACCTATCCATTCGAGTAGGTTAATTTCACATTTTAAGTCTGAAAATTCAAAACTAAAAACAACTGAATTTCCTTTCTTCATTGAGCCGTTTGACAGCACTAAAGAAAAACTTAAAAATGAAATCGATTCAAGCTGTTACTGTAGCTGTACTGTTGAGCACGTTACTACTGAGCATGACGACAGGTAAATTGAAACATAACTATATTCTGTAATAAGAGTAATTCACGTAATTATTTATGTATTCTTTCAAAAATTACTAAAATTTTTAATACTTTTAGTTTTAATTTGAAAATCAAAGGAATAGATTTTTATAATGTATAAAATGTGTATTGGTTTCAAATAGCAGGGGTTCTTGAACCAGGAAGTGGCTGTCCTGATGGCCACGCTGATTGTGGTGACGGTGCTCCAAGAAAATTTTATTATTCAGTTGATGGAGCAGATGCGGGGAATCGTTCAAGTTCTCTGTATTATTGTAAGTTCTATTGGTGGTGCCTTTGTTATTATTGCTATTAAGTGAGGCAGTTTCTGGTACATATTTTTAAGGTTGTATTTTTTGGTGTCAGAAATACGATGTATTGTACTTATCATTAGTTAAGCAATAGTTTTTAAAAATAATATTGAATAATCTAATAATTATAAATCTAATTTTTGTAAATACGAAAACGCAAAAAAATGTTTAAAAGAATAAATCAAAAACAGTATATTTTAAAATTTTGCACGCGTTTTTATGTTTTTTTTGTAATTTCACTGTCTTTAATAAAACGCATGATTTTGGGTAGTTTTTAGATGCTGAGCAAGCATCTATTGGTCTGGTGTTTGCTGTCTGTCTGTTCCATGGTTGTTGGTCGCACGCTACAGGTCGCATTTCTGAAGCTTCTAAATTGAAACAACCTTTAATAGCCTAGAAAAGCGAGCGAGAAGTGCTGTAAAGTTTTTAATTATTATTGAATTTATAGTGTCTTCGCAATTTACAGTTAAACTGACAAACAATCAAATCCATGTTTCAAGATAAAAAAAAGGGCTGATAATACATGGAACGTACATACGGAGCTGAGAGCCTGTCAAGTTTCCCCATTAAAAAGACACATGGAAACTTTCTAATACAAGTAAACCTACTACCTACATATGTACGTTCACAAGGCAGCCTGGTATAGTGGTCGCGGGTTTGGCACTGCAATGTTGGAATTGGAAAATATGAAATCTTGTGACTCACATCGGGGGTCCACGGTTCGACCTCCGGCTCAGGCAATCTTAATTCTCCTTCCTCACCATTTTACAGATTACTATTTATTAATACGGATCAAGGATATGCTTAAGTAAATAGGATATATATGGTGACGGATCGTCCATAAATGACGTCCTTCACAGTTGACAGTTTAAGGTAGTCCCATTGCCAACTTTAAAATTATTTCACACCAATTTTAACTGCATGTCGCCATTATATCTATATAGTTATTAGGTATTCAGGAGTCGTTCGTAATGAGGTCCCACAAACATCATAGTTTTAGGTACCCCTCTGCCAACTTTCGCCATTATATCTATATAGTTAATAGGTATTCAGGGGTCGTCCGTAATGACGCCCCACAAACATCATAGTTTCAGGTACCCTCTTGCCAACTTTTAAAATATTTGCAAACTATAGTAACAACATGCCTCAAATATATCTATATGGTTAATAGGTGTTCAGGGATCGTCTATATTGACGTCCCACAAGTATCATAGTTTTTTGCCAACTTTTACATTTTTTCCAAACTATTGTAACTACATGTCACAAATATATCAATATGGTTTATAGGTGTTCAGGGATCGTCCATAATGACGTCCCACAAATATCACAGTTTTTTGCCAACTTTTAAATTTTTTCCAAACTATTCTAACTACATGTCACAAATATATCTATATAGTTAATAGGTATTGAGGGATCGTCTATAATTACGTCCCACAAATATAGTTTGAGGTACCCTAATGCCAACTTTAAATTTTGTTCCAAACTATTGTAACCACATGTCACAAATACATCTATATAGTTTAAAGGTATTCAGGGATCGTCCATAATGACGTCCCACAAAAATCATAGTTTTAGGCACCCGAAAATATGCGTTCTGATGACAGGGGTCCACACTTCGAGCACCAGCTCAGGCATTCAGAATTCACCTTTCTCACCATATCACGAATTGTTATTTATTACTGCAGATCACGGACATGCGTTAGTAAATGGGCTATAAATAGTGACGGCTCGTCCATAATGACGTCTTTCACATTTTATAGTTTAAAGTACCAATTTATAGTAAAAGGTAAGGGATGCAAGGGTTATAATGCGCCTGCTTTCCTATATTAAATTCTTCTGCTTGACGACATGATGTTCCATACGTATTGTGGGATCCAGAATATACCCTGACAATAGATCTTTTCGCCAGCAGATGATGTCAACCCTTTTTGAAGCACTATCAATCACTTCTTTATGCACGATCCAATCAACAATGTACATTTGTATATGGCTCATTCATGCCAGGGGAGCTTCCATAAATCTTATATCGTCTTTTAGCACTACATGAATTATCTTAGGCCTTTTTTGAAGCTCAGCATCTACTTCGGGCCCCCCCGGTCGACAAATCCGGCGCTTCGCGCCGGATTTTTAAAAATTCCATAGATGCAGACATATGCTAATTTACTTTGGGTTAGTTTTTATCTTTTTAGTCAAACGTTTATACATTCAAAGTTAGAAAACAATGCGAGTTTAGTTTACCTTTAAAAGTAGAACCTAATTTTCTTTAAAATATTTTTACTGTTAAGCGAAATCAAAAAACTTTCGATTTAATTACATATTTTAGAAATATTTTTACATTTTTTCCGTCAAAGTGTTTTCGAATTTAAACTTTTGATTAGCATTACGTAACCTAGAAAAAAGCTTCATATTCATTTCAAAAATAAATAAAAAACGAAGAAGAAATGTTTTGTCGTTCTAGTTATAGTTATAGTGTGACACACCCCTGCTATTTGGTTCCGCTATTTAAATGGCCCGCTGTGTAATGGTTGCAATTTTTCAAGCAGTGAATGATAACACTACTGACATTTCCTCGTCAGTCACAAGCTCAACGAATCCTTGACTTGAAAAACAGGAAGAGACGTTCAGGGCATTGATTCGTGTGGAGCCGAGTAAGGCCACTTTCGAAGCTACGACCCCGCGAGACATACAAATGGGCAATGGGTCATTTCTGGGGAGATCAGTAGGACGAATTTTTTTGGGAATCTGAGTAGTTTTGTGATGGATTAAAATTTGAAAATGTTTTGCTACTGTGCCTGATTTGTAAAACCTAGTTAGAAACAGGTTAAATTAAATTCTTGTGAATTGCTCCATAAAGAAAATGGCTGTTAATGTTTTGAATGAGTTCGCTGTAGTTTATTTTTTATTATAAAATATTTTTCAACAGTCAGAAGTTCAACAACTTTGACATTCAAGTTTATAATAATGTTAATCATGTTGTAGTAGAATTAATTTTCTACCACAGGATGCATTTATTAAAAATCCACATCTGGAGCTAAATACATATAACATTGCATATATCATGCGCTAACATTGACTTAATCGGGCTGTGTAAACACTGCATACACTGCATGCAATGCAAATGAAATTCACGCTCGCGGAAGTAATTAACGAGCATATGTTAGCTATAATTATTTGCTTTATAACGCATACATCTGTCTATTAAAAGTTTAATTCCCGTCTATATAAAATCACATGTATTTTGGTTTTCATTGTCGCTAAGTTGGAAGCACTCCTGCAAGTAGCCTATGTACGTCATTGCACTCGCCATTTATGCCACGAGTATTACAATACAGAATGAAACTAACCTAATGCCAAACACTAAATCAAATGCAATTCATGTCTAAATAAATATGTTTTAAGTACAAATACACTCGGTTCCCTAACAATCGCAATACTTCATTTACAATTTCGGGAACAGTAAAATATTTTGTTAGCGATGTGGTGGATGGTCCAGCCGGGTTTTGGGGCACCTAAGGAAGTTTTCAGATTTTCCGTGTTACAAAAGAAGTAATATGTCCTATGTGGAAGATAAATACGGAAGTTTGTTTGCAGGTGTTGCACTACCTGTTCAAATCGAGTATATAAACGGCAAAAGAAGGTACTGCGCCCCTTGTTTAATGGCAGCCTTAACAGTAATATGGGGCAGTAGTAATTATATAGTATATGCTTTTGTGTTTGTTTTTCTTCTACGATTAATTTATAGCATTCTCTATTTGTGCCTCACATAATTAGTACGCTTTCGAAATACTAGACCGATTTTATTTCAGCCTATTTACATAATTTGAAAACCTTTTGAAATCTGACATCAACCGATTTTACGAAAAAATATTATTTTGAAAAAATTCTGCTCACCCTAAAGTTTCCATTAGCAAACGTCAAGGTCTTGATTGAGAAAAGTAATACAAATTAATTACTAGTTAGAGAGTAATACAAGTTAATTACTAGTTGAAATTCTGACAAAAACGTTTAAGCAGTAATGTAATGTTTGAGGTTTGAGGTTAGCTTTATTAAGGAGTCAGGCACTTCAACATACAGGTGTTTTTCAAGAACGGACTCACACAAATATATTTACCTGAATCAAGAATTCAAAACCTTATAATATATGTAAGAACTTAAATATATTATTAAATCACTAATATCGTGGAGTTTACCTGTTTGAAGGGATGTGTCTGGCGGTTCTAACTCCATAAGTAGGCTAGTATTTAATTGGAATTTAATTTCTTTAGGAAGCAAATATAAATAAAAGCTGTTAATTTCATAAGAAATGCAATGCAGTAAATATAGAGAATTGGATGTGTGGGAGGTGTGGGATTGCCGGTCAGTGCCGGTGCCGTGGTCGTGGTGGGTGAGGAAGCCGGCCCAAGCCGCGAACAGCTGATCGCGTGCAACAGTGGAAATCCATGCCGTCTCACACCCATGATCTAATTTCGCCTAAAAAACTAGTCCCCACTGAAAATCACTTCTCTTTCTTCATTTGTGCTCGAATTTCCTACTTAAAAAAATGTACATACTACTATCTATAGAACTCAACGCTCTATGAGTTTTTTGTAACATGATTCTGCAAAACACCGTCAGAATGTAGACCCAGCTTTTATAACGAACGATGCCTCAAACGATGATTTTGTTCTCTTACACCGTGTGTAGTGTACATGCTAGTTGTAATTAGTTTGTCGTTCATACCAGATAATTTGACTAATGTCAAAACGAAATAATTGCAAGATGTTGAAGTTGTAGGGTAATTTTGAAGAATATCATAAAACTGTATGATTAAAGGTAGCTCGACACTTGTGTATCTATGTGTGAAAAATGAATGGTCATTGATGGTCAGTAACTTGATTCAGACAGCAGCACATTTTATGTGCTTTCCCCTTTGTTTGGTGAGATTTTGACATTAGAAGTGATAATTGTGGAATTTGGGTAGTTTAGGACAACTGAATACATTCACTGAGTGTTAGTTTAGTCAGTAGTTGTCAGTAAATCAGTCTCAGTCTCAGTACCAGTGACTAGTTCAGTCAGTTGCAACTTTAACATTGAATGTTCAAATTTATTAGACAGCAAGTCTCACCATCATTCTCGGTTAAATAAAATGACCCATATCCAACTAAGTAAGGCTGCAATCAAAACAAGCTATGTCATAAAAGCCAAATGAAAAACATGCGTAAAATGCTAATTACGGCTTTTTGAAAAACATGAAATCTCGTATTTAAATGTTGTAGAAAAATGTTTTAATTTGACGTTTTTAAAAAGAAGCCAAATGTTTTAAATTACATGTTTGAAAAGCGTAAAATGATGTATTTACATAACTATATTTGAAAAGTTCAAAATGTTCTATTTAAATGGTCTCAAGACATATTTGAATATTTTTGTAGATAGTTCGTATTGTTTTCAGCTAACAATCAGCACCTATTAGTTTTAACAGTAGGACAGTGTTACTAATTGCTAGTCTTCGCTGTATAATTATGTTACGCTTATAATAACGTTGATGATTAACGCTTTGGTTGTTAGTGGTAATGGGGTTGTTGGACATTTGCCACCCTGACATTTGCTCCCCAAAACCCAACCTAAGACATTTGCTACCCATAACCAAGGACATTTGCTACCCATGCCCAAACGTAGGACATTTGCTACCAATGGCTAATGTAGAAATAAAATGATTGGAAAATATTTGAGTGTACGGCGATAACGTGGCATCGTCACAATAGTTTATTAAAGATATTATTGTTCATATTTAATGGTGTAATTGTAGATGGTCGTTCAAAAATTATATTTAAAATTAAACTACATACCGTATTCCCTATTTTAGACCACGGGGTGTACTATTACAATTCTGACCTCGCAGACCTGTGTACTAATAAAGGCCCGTGTATTATTACCGAACCGCTTACGATCATATAAAACAATGTTAAATAGACCCGTGGACTATTCAAACTCATTCTCCCCAGACCCGTGTACTAATACAGGCTCATGTACAATTACGGACCCGTGGTCTAAAATAGGAAATACGATATATATGTTATTAAAATGATTAACCCTTCTAATTATTATACCATGCATACTAAAACTGATTTGCCGTACAAATGTTAGAACCAGATAACAACTTTAAAATTATATTAACTAGGTTGCGCACTTACATTATGACATGAGTTTTAAACTAGAAACTGTCTTGTCACGAATTGTAGTCATTTAGATAACAATTTAAAAAGAAATATTACTTGTTACAATAATACAGCGCATTCATGAGATGAAACTTTTGCTAAATTGCAAAGGCCAGGAACACTCGCTATTCAAGATATTCGCAAGTATCAAAAGTCCACCGAGCTCCTAATCCCTAGACTTCCGTTTCAACGCTTGGTTCCAGAGGTTATGCAGAAGTACAAGTCCAACTACTCTCTTCGAGTCGAGGCCCTTTCTGCCCTTCAGGTAATGATTAATTCGTTGAGTGGAGTTACATTTCATTTACTACTTTTTTAATTTTCCATATTATGAATGTGAATCATATCGTCTGTGAAAAACCAAAATGACCCATATCTATTTGTAGCTAAAAACAATATCCACTATCTACAAAAATGTTGACACTTGTCTGAAAAGCATTGAAATAAAATATTTTTCATTTTTAAAAAATATGTAAATACTACATTTTACACTTTTTAAAACCATTCAAATAGAACATTTTACACTTTTCAAAAACATGTAAATCGAACATTTTACACTTTTCAAACACATCGAATTAGAGCATTTGCCACCTTTTCGAAAAAAACGGAATTAAAATATTTGCACCTTTTTGAAAGCATGTAAATAGAAAATTTGACAATTTTCAAAAACTCCTTATAGTACCATTTTACGAATATTTTTCCTATTTTTATGGCTCAGCTCATTTTGATTTTATCTTAAATTGTATAAGGGTCATTTTGGTTCTTCACACACGATTATGTAGATTATGAAAATGATTGAATTAATATTTAATTTGATTTAATATAGGAAGCTTACGAGGCTTACTTAGTTGGATTGTTTGAGGGCGTAAATTTGTGTGCCATCCACGCCCGCCGGGTGACCATTATGCCACGGGATGTGTATTTGGCCAGACGAATAAGAGGCGACCACTATTATAATGAGTCAGTGCCACCGAAGTCGATTCGCTGCTTTATTTTTTCTTTTTTCGTTTTTTTCTACTAATATATTGATCGAGATCATGGAATTTATTTTGTTTGTTTCATCATGCTTAATATATGAACTGTTACTGACACGTATAATGAATTAGCACTATTTACTTGGGGGCTATAATATTTTGTATTCTTCTACTGTAATAATTACACATAAACCACCTACTGAGAATTAAATTACAACAATTACATGTTACAATTAATCCGAAAATGCTCTAATTCAATTTGTTTGAAAAGCGTAAAATGTTCCATTTACATGTTTTTGAAAAGTGTAAAATGTTCTATTTGAATGGTTTTAAAAAGTGTAAAATGTGGTATTTACATATTTTTTAAAAATGAAAAATATTTTATTTCAATGCTTTTAAGACAAGTGTCAACATTTTTGTAGACAGTGGATATTGTTTTTAGCTACAAATAGATATGGGTCATTTTGGTTTTTCACAGACGATATGATTCACATTCATAATATGGAAAATTAAAAAAGTAGTAAATGAAATGTAACTCCACTCAACGAATTAATCATTACCTGAAGGGCAGAAAGGGCCTCGACTCGAAGAGAGTAGTTGGACTTGTACTTGTGCATAACCTCTCGAACCAAGCGTTAAAAAGGAAGTCTAGGGATTAGGAGCTCGGTGGACTTTTGATATTGAATTTTAATTTTTTTTATTAAAACCTAATTTTAAATTAAAATTCAGTTTACTTTTATTAAACACAAAAATACAACTCTGCTCCAATATTTTTTGTAATGGCATTTTTATAGCTAATTAAATAATTATTAATTACATCATAACATTTTCAAATTATTTTGTAAAACAAAACATACAATTCATATAAAAAATTAACGTATTTTCAAGTATTAAATAAATTATCTAAAATGTTAAATTATCTCCTGCACAATAAACATAATAAAGCTAAAAGAAATAGTTTAAAATTATTCTTTAATGTACATTAATTTATTCCCAATAATTTTCAAAACATAAATTGTATTTATAAAAGCATTCTAAGTTAACGTCTGGTCTGCTCTCGTCAAAACTTTTATAGTCCGAGATTAGACCAGACCAGACTTGGATCACAACCTTTGCCACTTATAGTCTGAACGATATCATGTCGACCACAAATACTATATTTTAAGCATATTATGTCACGAGAGATTTCTAAACGCTAAAAGTTTAACATGCATACAATTCCAAGTTATTTGAAAATGTAAGCAATTTGTATGACCACAAGTTATGAAAAAAAAACGAAATTCTAGCTAAGCTTTATTCTTTGTGATGCGTTAAACATGCTGCAGCCGACATAACTTAGAATGGCTTAACAACATGATGAGCCAAATGAGTTTCGGTCCATGAATTTTTTTTTTTAAAAATCGAAAAAGGCCTTAAAATGGTTTTATAATCCTATTTTTAATTTGTTTACAAAACATCTTAAGCACTATTTTTGAAAATTTTGTGTGAAAAACCATTTTAAAATATTCTGAATTCGAAAACAATTAAAATTTCAAATTTTGAAATTTTTTATTTTTTTCGAGATTTTTTAGACACCAACAATTGTTCAACCAAAATTTCGAAAAAAATAAAAAATTTCAAAATTTAATATTTTAATTGTTTTCGAATTCAGAATATTTTAAAATGGTTTTTCACACAAAATTTTCAAAACTAGTGCTTAAGATGTTTTGTAAACAAATTAAAAATAGGATTAAAAAACCATTTTAAGGCCTTTTTTGATTTAAAAAAAAATACTTTATCGACCGAAATTTATTTGGCGCATCATGTTGTTAAGCCATTCTAAGTTTTTTGGGACGCTCTTTTCGAAAAAAAATATCTCTTGAGAAAACTCGATTACACGTTGACAAGGTATGCTCGTAAGACTAGTGGGACAAAATGCGTCCTAACTAAATGTGCAACAATCTCTGCAGAACATTAGACGAGAGCCAGTGGTCATAACTATTGACCACGACGTAAAAGTGGACCAATTTGGAAATAATAATATTGACTCAACGCAGAGTCCTCCGCTCAGGCAGCAAGTCCTGAAACATTTACACTTGCTCATTAAAGGGTTACAATTATTTTATTGTGGGCCAACCGGCCCCGGTCTTTCCCAAGGACTATGCGGACCCAGACATCCCACAGGATTCTATAGTCACCTTCATGGGTCTTGAAGATTCATTAGGGATCATTTTACACTTGATTGTTGTTTCAAAAACAAACTTTTAGATACATTTACATTTTCCAGATAAATTAAAAAAGAAATGAAAATGTCGATAGAAAATCCCATTGAGTTGAGCTCATCAAAGTCTCAGTCTCAGGCTACCTATACTTGATCGTTACTTTTTTTCTCTTTCACATCACTTTTCGCATCAGTTTTTAAACTCCTACTTTCTGAAACTAATTTTGAAAATGGGAATGAATAATTTTCTATTCGGCTTCGTGCTAATCAAGATCACTTCATTTTAAATTCTAGTGCCGTAATTGACTCAGAGTCAAAAAGTGTAATACATGAATTTTCTAATATATTGTCAAACGAATTTAGACAAAATGTTAAAACGCGTCGAAAGGTACCATCAAAAGTGTAATAGGTTAAAAACTAAACGCTTCAGTACTGTTACAAGGTAGCAATTTTTACACATTGCAAATTTCAAAAATAAGATTTGCATTATGGTAGAATAAACTAGTTGACTCATATTCGACCTACGTAAAGTAGAAAAGATGTAAATAAAACAGCGTCTTTGGAAAAAATCTAAAAAATTGTAAATTTTTATATCTTACAAGGAAGGGCCAACACATGTGCGCTGACTTTTAACTTAAGTTTGTGCGCGTTATACGTGTCTATGGCAACTAGTAAACGTGTGCTAAACCATTTTTTTCACAGGTCCAAAATTCGCCCACAGTAGCCCGCCAAAGTTTAAAAAAATTGAATTTTTGGTTTTTGGCAAACCCAGTAGCTCCTACAATTTCCATCCAATTTTCAAAAAATTTGAAGTTTTGTGATCTCTGACACATTGCCTAGAAAGTAATTTCTTGGTTTTTGAAAATTCGAAAATTTTAATTTTTTTCAAAAAATTATTGTAAAAACCATTTTTCAGAGGTTCAGAGGATTTTTCATTTATCAGCTCCATTTTTTGAAAAAAATTTAAATTTTTGAATTTTCAAAAACCGAGAAATTGCTTTCTAGGCAATGTGTCAGAGATCACAAAACTTCAAATTTTTTGAAAATCGGATGGAAATTGTAGGAGCTACCGGGTTGCAAAAAACCAAAAATTCAATTTTTTAAAACTTTGGCGGACTACTGTGGGCGAATTTGGGACCTGTGAAAAAAATGGTTTAGCACACGTTTACTAGTTGCCATAGACACGTCTAATGCGCACAAACTTAAGTGTAAAGTCGGCGCACATGTGTTGACCCTTCCTTGTTAGGCATAAAACAAAAAATCTAAAAGTAGAACTATTAATTACTATATAATTATAATAAGTAATTGCTAATTACTCTATTCTGAGTTTTAACAAACTAAATTTCGAACTGATTCGAAAAAATCCGAGGGATCGGATGGTGTCCGTGTGTCGCAAAATGGTTTCTCCATGAATTTCTTAAATACATCAGAAGAAATTAAAACAGGACATCAGCTGTCTTCATTTTAATTCAGTAGCAATATAATTACTTGAGAAATGTAAAACGCTCTAATTCAACCTACAACTGCAACTGCAATCTGAAATTCCTACAATAAAAAAAAATATTTGTAAATCACCAAGATTAAAAAATTATAAAAACATAATTACGTGTTCATGACTGTACACATTACTTTAAAATCCTTACTTTAAAAAAACATCTAATTACAAAAGCATATACGTATACGCATACGTATCCATATACAGCTTTAATTTAAGTTAAAGCATAAGGTATGTATGTAATTATATTAAACGTAGATCACACATACAACAAATTGTTACATTACAGCAGGGCCGGATTAGGTGGCCAGCGCAGGGAGCCCCTGCTGTTTCAATTTTCAAAAAAACATTCAAATGGAATCTCTGGAATTTTTAGAAACATGGAAATAAAACATATTGAATTTTTTATAAAACAGAAATAAAAAATTTAACACTTTTCTCAAAACATGCAGATAGAACATTTTGCACTTTTCTGAATCCAGTAAAAGGAGCATTTTGCAGTTTTTAAAAATACGTAAAAAAAAATATTTTGACTTTTCAAAAACACGGAAATAAAACATTTTGCACTTTTCTGAATCAAGTAAATAGAACATTTTGCACTTTTTGAAAACATGTAAGTACAACATTTTGCTTTCCCAAAGAAAACGAGAAATAAAATCAAAATGGTGGTTTTTGTATGGCAACAAATTGCTGCCTAAAAGCAATTCCTTCGTCCGGCCCTGTATTACAGCCAAAATAAAAATTATCTCATGGTTTTGAGTTGCTTCATAAAACTTTATGGCGGTGCCAAACAATGCTCATTTAGTACATTTTCGTGCATAATTTTATTCTGCCTCTAACGCTAATTGCTTTTTGTTATGGCGATTAGCAAAAAAAGGATCAATTTTTAAATTTTAAAAATCTGAAATTTTGAATTTCTAACATGTAGGGGTTTAGATGTAACAAAACAAATTCTGCTTCACATGTTTGCGTTTTCAAAGTTTCAAAGGTGCTTCTAAAAAATTTTATCGTTTATACATAATTATATAGGCGTTTATCTGCGCATTTCATACCTTTATTTGGGTGGCGATATTTCATTGATATTTTAAAATCTAAAGTATTAACCAAATATTACCATGGCACAGGGATTGACGCCAAAAAATCTAAATGTCCCTGTCCAATCTGTAACTAGTACAACAAATAAGACTTTTATAGTTTAACTTATACCTTGCCATCTAGTTTACTACAGCAGAAGGTACTGAGAACATCAGTGGGCGTTTTTATTGCAAAGATCGAGCCTCTTTATTGTAGAACCAAGTTGAATATTTGAGCAGTAATAACTTAGTATTTTTTGCCATCAGTACTGGTTTTAAATTGATTTTTCACCTATCGCTTTTCCATCCTATTGATTTTGCTTTGGACGTCCTACAACGGTGTAGCTTGAGACTGAAAAAAAATGTATAATTATTAGTCGTTATTAGTAATGCATGTCTACTAATTCAAAATCCTTCATTTTATTCTTCATTTTCATAAAATGAAATTAAAACCGTGCGAGCTTTTAAAAATAATTACAAGTTCAATACTACAGCAAAATAAATGCAAGCATTCTCTGTTCTAAACTGTGTGACTATTTAATGTGGGATACTGAAAAAGAAACTCACATGTATTACCCTTAGAGATGCAGATTCCGTCAAGTTTGACTAATTTTCCTGTGCTAAACATAAAATGTGCAAGTATAAAATACGTGAGCACAATATTTAAACTAAAAAAAATGACGAATAATTTTGAAATGAGTAGTAATTATAAGTAGTAATCTTGTCACCAAAAGGCCAATGTCTAGTAGTGCTATTGATTTGGCACATGTTGCATTGTCAGACACAAGAAGTGAAATGAACTGAACTGACAAGGGATTGCCGCCAAATGTACTTTCTCGATTTTAAAAACAATACCCATACTAAATCTGGCCGCACTTGGTTACTACAGATCCAAAGTAACTCGACTGTATTTCGCGCCGCTCGCTCACAATCACGCGCTAAAGTTCAAAAAAATCGATTTTCTGCAACTTTGCAACCCTGAAGCTCCTACAATTTTGATCGGATTTTCAAAAAATTTGTAGTTTTGTTATCTCTGCAACATTATCTACAAACTTAAATAAAGCTTGAAAAATGTTAATTTTTTTAATAAAATTGGGGTATTTTGAGTGCCTTCAAAAAAGTGGGTTTTTAGAAAAATTTCCGAAAAAAATTTAAAAAATTTAAAATCATAAAAATTCTAATTTTTGTTTTAAGACAATGTCTTGGAAATCACAAAACTTCAATTTTTTTGAAAATCGGACAAAAACTGTAGAAACTACAGGGTTGCAAAGTTGCAAAAAATCGATTTCTTTTACCTTTGGCGCGTGATTGTGAGCGAAAGGCGCGAAATTCAGTCGACTTACGTTGGATCTGTAGTAACCAAGTGCGGCCAGATTTAGTATGGGTATTGTTTTTAAAATCGAGAGAGTACATGCGGCGGCATTACCTTGTGAGTTTTGTATGGCTTCCGCAGAACATATTTATTATGTCTGTTTTACATATTTACTGTGTCCTCAATTTCAATACATGTTTATATGCTACACAATTCCATTCTTGAAAAACATACTTTACACTATTGTCATTGCGGTGGATTACTCTTCTGTAAAAATGGAAATGTAGGATAAGCCAAGTGAACCTTTTCTATTTTTGACATAATCCTCAGAACGTCAATATTCTCACTGAGCAGCCACCTGGCATATCATCATGTAAGAAAGAAGCAAGTAATGTCAAACTTTCTATTTTGATTATATTATCGGATTATCGTCACGTGAAACGTGAACTTCTTGCCCTTATTTCATTGTTATTAGAATTATGTCAAAATGTTATGGTATTGGTATAATTACCTTTCCTGCAAACAGAGCTTTGGGTTTTCAGCCTTTTAACTGGCAACAATAAAAGGTAATGCAAAGGCCAAGGCCAAAAATTATATTTTCTACAATCATAGCGTGGATTAAAATTAATAAAAAAGCATTAGGATTCCATTTCTGTAAATCCGACCTATAACAATAAAGGTGTAAGTTCACTATGGGTACTAGTTGAAGGAAGCTAGCAGAATGTTTTCCACAATAGGCCTATAGACTCTGTCTTTTGACTTTGAAGGCATATTTTATGACTGTCACTACAAAGGGCAAAACTAAACATGAAAAAAGACAATTAAATTGATGAAGGACAAAAACAGTTCCATAAATTCCACACAATTGATGGGTCATATCAACCTACGACATACATAGCCTACCTGTTTATATTGTAGTCTGGAACCTTTCTATTATTACCTTAATTTTATTCTACATTGCAATAATTCTAAGAAAGAGACTTGCCAACGAACATCAATTTTATGACTTCAAAAATAAAACTCTCTAAACCAATTTTTTTTACTTTCAAAAAATAAGACAAAAAATGATTCTTACAAGGAAATGGAACATGGAACATGGAACTCGTCGATTTCAAAGGGTTATGTCTACAAAAATCAGGCTACTTTTGAATAGTGGGGATCCAAAGTAACTCGACTGCATTTTGCGTTGTTCGGTCACAATAGCCCGCCAAAGTTTAAAAAAATTCAAATTTTAATATTTTGCCGCCCTGGTACTTTTACAGTTCTTGTCCGATTTTGATGAAATTTTGTTTTTTCTGATCCTTAGGGCTTTTTCTGAAAAGTAATTTCAGGATTTTTTAAAATTTAAAACTTTTCATTTTTTCGAAAAAATTTAGAGAAAACATTACTTTTGAGGCCTAATTTTATGGACCAATTTTTGTGAAACCATTCCCTTGTTAGATTTGAAAATCAATATTTTAATTGAAGAATCACAATGACATAAATCCAATTTAAAGTAATATTGAAATAGGCTGTAAACAAACATTTAAAAAAACATAACATGGACGTGAAATGGATGCGGAAAATTTTAATGACAACTACAAGTGGAATAATTATTTCGAAAAATGCAGAATATTCTATTTAAAAGTTCTTGAATAGAGAAAATTGTTCTTTTTTGTTTTTATTTGTTCCAAAAAAATTGTAAACGCTCTATTTCCATGCTTTTAAAATTGTAAATTGATTTTTTTTTTCATAGCTTTTTGTAATGTGTATTTTGTTCCATGTTTTGTTTTCATGTGTAAAAAATATTATACTTAAATACATGTTTTTTTTTAAAATTGTGCAAAATTTTCTGTCTACATGTGTTTTATAATGTGCAAAATATTGTATTTTATCTGTTTTTTAAAAGTGCAAAATGTTCAATCTAAGTATTTTTGTAATTTGTAAAAAGTTTTCTTTAATCTTATTTTATAAAGTACAAAACATGTTGTTCATTTATGGTTAATTTAATAGTTTTATTTAATTTCATGGTTTTTTGAATGTCGTACATAATTGTTTTATTTGTTTGGTTCTTGTATGTCTGCAAAATGTTCTATCTAAATACATGTTTTGAAAACTGTGAAATGCTCTATCTAATTACATACATGTTTTTGTAATGGAGTATATAGTGCATAATTTTAGTAAATGTAAAAGTATTGAATACCTATTTAAATAATTTAGCAATGGTATTAGTTTTTGTGCTCTTGAATGAGTAACCCAATTTGAATACCCATTCATTGGTACTCATAACTATGTGATCTGAGACTTACAATAAGTAAAAAGGTAGAAAGGTGAATAACAACTGCTTACAAAGAGATCATTTGGAAAGAAGCCGGCGACAGCATTCGTATTTCTTAAAGCTACTGTTTAATTCTTTAGACCAGAGCTTTCGAAAAAAAACAGGGGAAACTGAACGAATTGAAAAAATCCGGCGCTTCGCGCCGGATTTGTCTACCGTGGGCCTGAAGTAGACGCTGAGCTAAGAGCGAGTGACTTCATCACTGGAAAGAATGTTTTTTGTCAAAAGGCAAACCTAAAGCTAGCATTAAGCGCCAGTGCCAACGAGTTAGGTACGAAAATACGACCTTTGCTGGTGACAGTTGGTCAGGTACATGTGCATGTGCAGCCATTTTGAGTATTTTTGGTTCGAATAGCTAGATTGGGCTAGGTACGACTGATGATGACAAGAGTAGGCAAGCTACGAATGGTGCCGCTACGACTTGGATCGGTATTAGTAAAGGTGCATGGCAAAGGTAATGTTACCTAGGTAGAAGTTGCTCTGTATCGATTGGGAACAGTTAAAGCCATTATAATAAGATTTAGGTCTTTGAAATTAGCGCCGCCACGATGGTGTGGGTACAAGTTTTACTAATTCTTGTGAGCCTGGTCAAAGTAGCACAGGTACAAGGTGGTTGAGTACGAGTGGTCCTGATACGAAAAGTGTCAGTACAAAATCAATTCGCATATGAATTTTACAATACCTCATGACATTTAAATTCTTTTGAATAAAATAGAACAAATATATAAAAACTAAAAAAAAGGCTGAAGCCCTTGCTTGATGGCATCATAAGCAGTAACGTTTGTCAGTTTGAATTGACCACTAATTAAATAATTCGACATTTTAAATTCTTATTCGTTAATTTAATAATAAACAATCTGCACTGCAAGAGCTGAAAGCAGCACATACTACTTTATTGGATCGCTCACAAATAATGCCATCGTTAGGATCAGTTGATATAATTAGTTGGGCGATGATAAGTTGCCATAATAAAAATCCTATAATGAGGATATGTCAATCTAATTTCTAAACGTATGGCAGTGGTGGTCCCTAAAATACTAAAATTTGCATGACATAATTATTGGACAATCCTTGTACATACGCTTAAAAAATACAATGTTAAGGATATGTGTTTACTTAATTTTGGAACTAATGGCATGGAAATCTCTAAAATGGTAAAATTTGAATGACGTGATCGATGGACGATCCCTGCAGGCATACTAGTAAAATACTATGTTGAAAATATATGTCAACCTAATTTCTGAACTAATGACAGTAGGGGTCCCGAAAAGAGTCAAATTTGCATGAAATAATTTATGGACGATCCCTGTACGTATGCTTGAAAAATACAGTCAGGCATACTAGTAATATCCTATGCTGAGGATATATGTCAACCTAATTTTTGAACTAATGACAGTGGGGGTCCCTAAAATAATAAAATTTGTATGACGTCATTCACGGACGATCCCTGCATGCACACTAGTAAAATCCTATGCTAAGGATACATGTCAACCTAATTTTTGAACTTTTGACAGAGGGGATCACTAAAATGGTAAAATTTGTATGACGTAATTTATGGGCGATCCCTGCATGCATTCTAGTTAAATTCTATGCTAAGGATATATTTTAAGCTAATTTTTGAACTTATAACTGTGGGGGTCCCTAAAATTGTAAAGTTTGTTTGACGTAATTTATGGACGATCCTTGGATTCCTACTAGTAAAACCCTATGTTTGTTCATCGGATGTTTTCTATGGTACGAATATCCACTGAATGTCAAGTATATGGAACGTGCGGCGCATGTACCTACCTACTTAGCTTCAGTGGCAAGTATTGAAATTGAAATGCATGTAAAGTCTTGCCAAAGACCCGTTTTTCCTGCATGCATTTTAATGCTAAAAAGTTGGTCCATTATATCGTTAATTGTGAAAAACTGGTGAGTCCGTTTAATTTCAAAAACAATAGGGTTCTATTCCATCGCATTCACCATCATATAAAATTTATTTGAAAAAATCAAATTGAAAACTGTGAGCTGTGGAGCACGACAAAAAAAGACACATCGACAGACGGACAGACAGACGGACATAGCCATTCCTATAGATGCTCAGCATCTAAAAAGTAATCCTGCATTTAGTATTTTTTTTTAAACTTGATTTTGCTTTAAAAATTTAATTAAATAAGATGCTGCTGTGTATAGGCTCTATCTGGGGATCACTGTGGCACTGTCTGTGCTCGTCTGTCCCACGAACGGCTTCTGTTGTTATGACAAATGTAACTCCGGGATTGCGTGCAGTCCAGCCGCTGGTACATCTTGCAATATTTTTTGCTGTAACTGTGGCAAAGATCATTATGGGCCGGATTGTCTTAAAATTAATCAGTAAGAACTACATTTATTTGGTCAGGGATCATCCACAAATAACTTTATCAAAAAGATACTTCATTTTTTGAGAGCTCATTTAGACTCACCACACCCGGCTTAGACATTGTGGAAATCATAATCTTCAACCTAGGAAGTCACTGGCCTAGTATACAAAACCCTCTCAGTGACGTCATTTGTGGACGATCCTTTACACTTTACATGCAAAATGTGGTTTTAGGATTACAACCAAATTAATAATTTTTTGCTTGTGTGTTTGTAATCAGTAATTAGTTACTTGATAGATAAGTTTTTTAGAAGCATCTTTCATATTATCTCACGTTTTTGAAATTATATCGTAATTAAAAATGAAAAATAACATTTTTGCAAATAATTTATCAATACTTCATATTAATTTCATTTACTTAGACAAAACGGAGACTCAACACCAAAATTAAATGCGATTCGCAGTGTATTTAACAATATTGATGGAAACCATGACAAAGTCGTTGATATCAAAGAAACGCTTGCCTACCACACCAATATATAGCCAACTGGAAAAAAGGATCTGCTGTGGCTGCTAAGTGGACTAAGAAAAATTTTGAATCGGAATTTTAAAAAAAAATGGACGCCAATAAGAATGGTGTCATTGATCCTCGTGAATTTGATGTTTCCCTGGCGTAAAGCTGTTAGCATGTAATTAAGCTAGGTAGCTAAGTTGTAATTTTTTTTTCCTAAATCTCTGATTATAATGCTATGCAATTTGAGTAAATTAGGTCAGTGACAATTATATATGATTTATTATTAGTTTTATGGTGTATATTTAATTATTGTGCCATCACTGCATTTCTAATTTAATTAGAATAACATGCATTTTTGAACTACGATGTGTGCACACAAAAGTATTTTAATTTTTGCTTACTAATGCTTTTTGATTATAGCTCATAGTGCATTTCGAATTAGCGTAGCATCCAAAATTAGTTAGCTTATTAGTTAGCTAGGAGAAAATTTACAGTTTCCTGTACAACCCCGTCCATCATTGTAACCACCATTTCTTTATCAACATAGTAACATGAACTCACCGTGACCTTGATCGGATGGAATGACCTTACAACTCTTTTGAGATACCTTTCTTGAGTGTTAACATCCATCCCAACGCCCCCAAAATAGCCAACACTCTTCATTGACTCAAGAACATTTGATGACCGTGTGTGAAACTCACTGAGCAAGCCAAAAAGAACGACAAGAACAAAGAAGCTGTACATTGCGACCAATCCAAGACTCAGACACAACAAACCTTCCATTCGAATCCCGCAGTAGGTGCAAAGAACAACAAAAATAATGAGACACGTCTTTGTAACTGGGATAGCTATTGGTGAATATATTTCATTGAAGTTGGTCACCAGGATTGTAATAGCATTGTACATGCTGAACAATCTTTGAGATTTTTGAGAGCTTGCATCTGCATTAGACGATTCCTGCTCGTTACTGTAATAAATAACATTTTGCTTTACCTTTATTTATAACAATTAGTCTAATGATCATTAATAAATAAATAAGCACTTATTTTTAATTACGTTATTTTTTCAAGATAGACGAGAATAGGAAACAAGAATCCAATTCCCATCAGGAAAAGAATCAAGCAGTGAGTGTGGAACATGACCACCTGATAGCCCAAAGAGAACATGAACGGCATCATCTGAAGGAAATTGAGTGACTTTGGGTCAGCTGTAAGTGACGTTATATACTCAGGTGAGTCGGGGCGTGCATAGCCGCTGACTAGCATCAGAATCACAAACCAGTTGAAGACGCGGTACATGTTCTTCATCAATGCCTCACCGATTCGGATCATTTTTATTTTCGTTTCCACTTCTTCAGATGACATATTTCTGAAGTAGTCTTCTATAATAATGTAATAATTCTGTCAATATATAACTTTTTGCAAACCTTACAACACTGTGGTTAAACTTGTATGCAACAAACTGTACAAGAAACAAAATTTCAAGATGGTTTGAATATTTTAGTAATTCAATACAAAGGTAAAATTCAGGGACGGGTGAAGGAATAACTTTAAGCCAGCAAGTTGTTTCCATGCAAAAACTATTACTTTGATTTTATTGAAGCTTTCATTTGGTAAACAAAATTTTTCTAGTGATGCGTTTTAGAAAATATTAAAATTGTGTATGTACTTGATTGAAAAAAGTGAAATCTGCCTAATGTGCGTGTTTTTGAAACGTGCAAAAGCATTTTTATTTTTATGTGTTTGAAAAGTGCAAAATTGTTCACTTGCATATTTTTGAAATGTTAAAAAGCATTTTTTATTTTCAGGGTTTTGAAAAGTGCAAAATGTTTTAATTGCGTATTTTTGAAATGCGCATACGAATTTTTCATTTTCATGTTTTTGAAAAGTGCAAAATGTTTCACTTGCGTATTTTTGAAATGTAAAAAAGCATTTTTTATTTTCATGTTTTTGAAAAGTGCAAAATGTTTTATTTGCCTGTTTTTAATTTGTGCAAAAAATTTATTTGCATGTTTTAGAAAAGTACAAAAGGTTTTATATTTGTGTTTTGAAATGTGCGAACAAAATTATTTGCATGTTTTCAAAAAGTGTTAAATGTTCTATTGACATGTTTGTTGAAATTTGTGGCAGTGGTGGCTGCCTGCGCTAGCCACACACAGAATTCCGGCCCTGTTGAAATTTAAAATGTGAACTCGCAGACAACCACCGTTTTTAAGAAAAAGTAACGAAAATTGAAAAATTAAAATATACAAAATGCTTTCTAATTTTAGCACTAAGTTGCGTAGAAATATTTGACTTACCTTCCATAACCTCAAAGAATTGAGTGTATCTTTGAAAAAATACTGGAAAAGCAGGACCGTCAAAGATGGCAACGAGCTGAAGGGCAGACGGCCACAAGAAGTAGACAGTCACAAACTGCATGCATATAACTTGCGAAGATGTCGCAAGTTCGTTCTGCATTACCTGGTAGCACCGAACTGCTGCATACGCCGAATGTGCGAATGTTAGCATGACATTTATGTACCAGCAGAAAAGACGCAGCCTTGAGCGCTTTGACCCGTTCTGGGGATCTAAGACGTGCACAGGAAAGCCCTGGTTGTCTTTTTCATCTGCATACGTCCAGATGTATGGATGCATCTGAAAGTATTGACCTTGTTCAAACCCTTTTCGAATGTATTCCCTCATGATTGGAGTAAATAGTTTCCCTTTGCTACTTGTGAATGCTTTTGCAATGTCTTCAGCTAGACCCTTAGTGTCAGTTTTAGCTGGTGTCTTAGTGTCTGTTGTGGCGTGTGACTTTGTTTCAGTTTTAGCAAATGCGACTGTTTCAGCTTTTGATAAAGTCTTAACTTGAATTAGAGCCGACTCCATCGTAATTTATATTGTAAACTTAACTTTTGCAGTCTAGACGCTCTAAACCTTCCTGATCGTACTCTAACAGGCTAATGGAAAACGTTTGGTTAGGTTCGTGGATTTAACAGGTCAAATTTAAATGCTAATAGTTTCCAAACATACCAACGTTCTGTCTAAATATGTTTTTGCATTGGATCTAGTTAATTACTGACGGATTACATCACACATCAAAAGTGTGCTAAGCATTTTGAATTTAATTATGATGTGGTGCTCATACTGGTTAGAAGTTGGGATTCCATAACTCAGTAACTTATATTGTGAAACACTGTGAGCACAACAAAGCAATTACCTGTGCGATTTCATCATAAAAATAATTTAAATTATTTCAAGTATAACGATTCTTAGCTGTAAAAGTTAACAAACTTTCAAATAAGGCAACAATTAAATTATTCTAAATCACTTTTAAAGCAATTAAACATTTTATAGAATATTGTGAGAATTTTGAAATAAGTTAAACATCAAATTTAAATAGGAAAACGTTAAGTAAGCATCATAAAAATTCCTGCCTATGTTTTTAGACCTAAAATTAAAATTACATTAAAAACTATCAACTTTTTATAAATACAAGCCACAACTGTTATAGTGTCTCAAACAAAAGTATCATAAGGGTTATAAAATAGTTAGTAGTGTATATAAGGAGCATTTCAACGCTTAAAAAAGTAAGCCCTTTGTTTAGCATGGAGAGTATGTATTTCGTATGTATTCTATATGGCCTATCCTTCAAACAGGTCAACCCTTTCCTATACTTAAAAAAGTAAGTTCTTTGTTTAGCATGGAGAGTATGTATTTCATATGTATTCTATATGGCCTATCCTTCAAACAGGCGGTATTTAAGTAATGCTATATCCCTGTGACGGGGAAGTAAGGGTATATCCCTATAGGATCAAAGGGTTCCACTGAAGTACTATATAGCTATAGGGTTAACCTAAGGTCATGCAGGTACATCCTTTAAACAGATGGTATATGCCTTTGAGCTTAACCTAATCCTCATCAATGCGGACGGCAAGCACCCCCATGGCGCACCTTTCCAAGAATTCCAAAGTTCACCAGCCTTTCTAATTTCGACCAAGAACGTTTACACTTCAGACTTTAACGTTAATATTTTATTGTGTATCAACAAGAATCTATATCCCGATCACGTGCTTCTATATAGCACTATATATCAAGCACACATTTCCATGTCTTTTACACTTCGTATATATGAAGAAGGTATGTATTACATTGTAACTATATACGAAATAGCCTGAAGGTAAATTCTGGCCCAATGTCCCAATGTCCCAATATCCCAATAGCCCAATAACCCAATATGCCAATATCCCAGCAAATTTCTCACATCTCATATATTTTTACTTAAACTTTATCTTTTTACTCATAATAATATCAGTACACTCACTAAGAAATAATACAAGTCTACACTCAATGTCGGTAAAATGGCAGAGTAGTTAGAGTTTCATGTTACTTTTCAGATCAAGCAGTCAAATCAGGTAAGTACATAATAAAACATGGAGTTTTCCCACTATATAAAGTGGTTTTATAATTTTGGAATCATTTACAATCTAATTTTCTTTCCAATATCATCTCTTGTATCGTTTTTTGGATTCCTATCCAAAATGTCATCACCGGGTACTCACATCTTACATAACTTTAAGTTACTCCAATCAGAAGATGAAAGACTAAAAACCTTCTACAAGTGGAATATTACATTTATCTCACCAACCTACTGTACTAAAGCTGGATTTTTTAGTACTGGAGTTAAAGATGGTACTTAATGTGCTTTCTGCCGTGGAATCGTTTGTGATTGGGAGGAAGGTGACATACCGATACGAGAACATAAACTCTTATTCCCTCGGTGCCCGTTCATCTGTAATTTAGATGTTGGAAACATACCAAGTAAAGAATCATCAGATGTGTGATTTTGTAAATACTTTTTGTATATGAACTTGTGATTAATTTTTGTATATGAACTTGTAAATAATTTTTGAATATGAACTTGTAAATAAATAAGTCAATTAATTTGAATATGAACTCGTAAATAAATAAAGTTTTTTTGGTTTTTATTTTATTTTTATTTTTACATCTTTGTACATTTTATATTTTACATCTTTGTACATTTTAGATTTTACATCTTTGTACATTTATTATTTTTTTTACATCTTTGTACATTTAATATTTTTTTTATATTTATATTTTTAAGTAAAGTTTATACTGTGATTTCCATTGGGACTGGAATATTTACATTACCGTAAGCATAGCTTTTATTATAATTTACATAATATCTTTTATCATCATATTGGGAAATATTTTTCTTTGTAAATGTACAATTGTATAATTTATGATTCTTAGATGTAATTTTCTTTGCTGTAAAAGTCTTTTTACTCTCATCAGTATTTCCTGTGAGAGCGTTTACATAGTCAATATGTCTTAAATTAGTTTTTACATAGGATTTTGGAATACCTTTTGCTCGCATGTCATAGCTAAGTTCAGTAGTGTAAGAGTACATTTTAGGTTTAAGAAAACAGAAGGCTGTAATTACACCCTTCTCACATGTCTCGTCCTTAAATTTACCTCGTACCTTTTTATTAGTAGGATCATGCATAAAACTGAATTTACCTTCAGTTGGATAATCTGATAAATCAAATATATCTCTATTATCTAACATATCTTTGTACACATCTACTTCAATACCATTTTCCATATCATCCTCATTTGCTACAATACTAACCATTAAACTGTCAGTATCAGTACCAACTAATCTAAGTCTTTGTCTATACATCGGTGTCAAGTAATCATAATAAAATTTATACATGTAAGTTTTACTTATATCTAAACATGCAATACCTGTATAGATAGGTTTGTCTAAGTAGAAAGAAGTATTTTTAAAAATAAAAAGTACTGTATGATCATTAACAACGACAATATCACTTAAATTAGCACGTTTTGTATAATTTAATACCCTATCACCTGTAACCCAATCACAAAATTGCTGATTGGATGTTGTAACTACTTTAATTTTACGTCTATTACGTTTTTGTTCAATTGATTTACCAAATAAAGAATTTACAATCAATTTCCAAAAGTCTTTTTCAAAGCTGTTTGTAGCTTTTTGTCTTTCATTTGTACATAATGTAATAAATGGTTTAAGCCAAGCATCCTGTTCAAATTGTAAAACCTTGTGCACTTTATCTAACTTCATACCTAACTTCAAATATTCCTTTAAAGTTACATAGTGAATAACATAATTTTTCTTTGGATGTAAGTCAAGAATCAGTTTCTCACTATTTGAACCACCTTTCATATTAAGATCATCGTGTAACTGTTTTTGATAAGGTGATAACTCACTATCTACTACCATACGCTTTACTGGGGCTGGTGGAAAATTATCAAATTTATCATGTAATTTTGGTGGAATTGAAAGATCACATTCTAGTACATAACCGTGGGGTGCATTGTCCTGACATCCCATAATAAAATCAGGATTTTAAAAAGTTTTTTATTCCTGATTTGATACCCAACTAAAGTTTTTAATAGGTAGTTGATGAGATAAAGCAGTAGCATAAAGAGCATTACAATCCCAATACATAAGATAAGATGCAGGTTTGGAAGGGTCATACTCACCCTCAGGCATGTACTTGTTATTACTATCTATATGTCTCACTGATCCACATCCTGAATACCCTCCCCTTAAGCCATCCTCCAAAAATAAATGCATGTCTGGGTCAGTTATGTAGTCTAACTTAACTTTGCTATACTTTAATGCAGACTGCCAAGCTATGGAAGGTAAAGAAACATATTTAGCTGGATTAAGTTTAAATTTATCAAGAAAAATACCTCTAAAATTCTCAAAACAATCTGCTAATATAGTAGTATCTAATAAATTATAAAAATCCAAATACTCACTTAAGGTATTAATCTTAAAAGTTGACCACACTGTTTTAACATGTTCATAATCTTTGTCACTAATATCTGTATCATTTAAATCTGAATGAAATTCTTCTTTTGACGGTATATCTGTCCTTTCTAAATCTGCTTTACAAGTGATTGAATTATATAGGAAGAATCCTTTTCTATATAACAAATGCATATGTTCATCCATATCAGAAACTTTGTCACCAAAATAAGTTTTAAATACTTCTCTTGTTGCTTTAAATCCATCTTAATCATCTTTTCCAAGCATACTAGAAAGCTTATCTAATGAAGTATTTAAAAATCTCATGGAATCTACAAATCTGAGTGTTTTATTTATATTAATACTAATAAATTTTTCTGAACTCAATGGAATACTATCAACTTCTTTGATTAAAGGATGCTTAAATCCCTGCATAATAGGATGTCCATCGTACCCAGAAAGATTGTGAAATAAAATAGGAATAAAATCTGTGTACTTTGCTCTAATGTTACAATCTTTGTGAGCATATCCTAAGAATTTATGTGTAAAATGATCATGATGTCTAACTGGCATTTCACCTGACATTTGAAGTCGTATGCGTTGCTCGACGTCATCGTCAAACTCCCAAATATAAGGTAGTGTTTTATCACAAAAATAACAATCCTCACCCTTAAGCTGATAACGCTCATCTATCATAGTCGAAGGTGCTTCCTTTTGTTTCTGATTAATTTCCTTCATTAATGTATCATGGTAGGGTATAATATCATTAGAAAATGTGCTAATAACATCCTCACTATCATCTTCTGTATGGTAAACTTTCTTTTCTCTCACATTTCCATCATAATCAAGACAAACATAACTATATCCACATACTCTGTGTATCTTATCGTACTCAGTCATCCCACCAGTTTTTGCTCTTTCGAATAAATAACATCTTGGATCAGAAATCTTTTTTGAAGTATCTGCTTTACAGTCTGGATTATCCTAAATAAAACTCTCAAAATCGGCGTAGATTCGAAAAACAGAAGGGTGCATATTCTTATAATCTGTAAATTCTAAATAAGTACCCTTTTCTGAAAATCTAGTTACCTGAGCCTTTAACTGAGCACATCTTTCCTGATGATAATCTAAATTTGCTTTAGAAATAAATCTATTTAAACATCGCATACATAAATGACCATTTCCAATAGTACGTAACCCTAAGAATCCTACTATATCCTTTGCCCATGTAAAATGCTCCTGTCCAAAGTCCTGAATTAGTAGTAATAAATTAATTTCTTTTGTATTTCCTGTATTATTACTAAGATAAACTAGTGCTGTATGTTTTTTAATCGTCCCGTTAACCTTACGTGTTCTTCCGTGTCCTACCATAAAGTCTTTATATGTAATTGTCCGACCTAGTAATATTGATAACCTATCATAGTATTGTTGTTGGGTTTCAGTTGTAAGTCTGGGATTATCTTCTACAGTCTGTACTTCATCTTTTTCATCTTCACTTTTAAAAAATGTACCCCATCCTTTTTTTGTATACTCATGTGAAAATACATTGATACTTAAATGTGGATTATTTTTTTCAAAACGAGCTACTTGATTAAATGTAACTGGGTATTGTAAACCATCAAAATTTGCTTTTTGATACCTAGAACCTGCTTTATTAACTTTTCGTAAACGCTGCATATCCGAAGCATCTTTCTTAACTTCTGTAAAGTCCTTTATAGCCATTAATACTGACCATTTAAAACATGCTAGTTTATCGCTTTCATTACAATTTTTGGGGTTCTTTTTAATATCTTTTTCATACTGATCCTCACTATTATCAATATTTACAATACATTTCTTTTTTTCATTTCTATACTTGACAAGCTATGGTAGCTCCATGTACGTCCCACCACAAATTGCTTTGTACTTTGCCATTTTAATTTCAAATTTAGGAATTTCAATTAATGTCAACCCTGACCCTCTCTCTAAATAATTTTCAATCTCACTAGCTACCTTATCTCTTGCCAATTGTAACAAATTAGGAATACTTAAACTGTGAAGTAGTGTGTGTGCAAAAGAGTTAAACCATTTTACCACAGGCTCCTTATCTTTGTCATTTTGAAATAGACATTGAATATTGAAAAAGACTTTCATTTTTTTAAATACTTTTAACTGATCATCAAATAATTTACTTAGTCTAGTATTCAAAGCAAAAAAAAGAGTATCGGAATTACGAAGAATATGTTGTGATAAATCTACTTTACTTAATACTATATGTTGTAAAATAGTTCTTGAAGTAATTTCTAACCCTTCTAATTCATCATCATCTCCCATTCCTACTTGATTAATATCCGTGTGAATTTCATACATATGTTCATCTCATAATTCTCGTCGAGCAAAAGATATAATACACTCTGGGCATGTCCAACATTTATTATTAAAACTATGATAGGCTTCATTAACAAGGTCAATATTAACTCTACTCACTCTTCCAGCTCCATGTTGATCGGTTGTAGGGCGGGTATTTTTATCAAGTTTAGCTTCATAATGTTGCATCATAATCTCAGCTGCACGGTCTTTCTTGTAACGCTTTACTCTTGCACCATTGTTTACTTGATGTGAGGGTCCCGGTTGTTGATCTGGATACGGTTCACGTTCGATAATACTTCTCTCTCGCTTCCGTGAAGTGGGCAGAGTACGTTTAAGAGTTCGTCCTCTGGTAGGTTGATGTTCTTCTCCAAGTATTTCAGTTATTTGTTCAGGTTGCAGATTGCCTTGTTAATTGTTCTCGTTAATAACAGTCTCAACCAAGTCATCAACTTGTTGAACGGATCGTCCTTCATCCTCAACTTGATCTAAAATTAAAAAGAAATATGACGAGATTTAATATTATGGCACAACATCAACTTACATCTTTCGATCATCATCTTTCATATTTATTTTAGAAACTTATTACAACAACAGACTTCTTTCAATCAACATCTTACATATTTATCTCAGAAACTAATTACTGAAAATTAAAAAAAGACTTACTGTTCTCGGGTTGAGGACTCTGATTCACATCTTCAAACTCGACGAAATCACCATCTTTATTTTGCAAGGCTTCATAAATGTCATACGCCTCATCCATCTCAGCATCCGTGATATATTCTTGACCATGAATTTCAAAGGCTTTAGCATTTTCAGGTGGTGTCTCCGTTGCAGCACCTCCCATTTTATCTCTTCCAAGCAACCCTAACACTGCATCCAAGTCACAGACAGCAGCCATTTGAGAATGACTCATATCTTCATGTCCCCCCACAATCTCTTCCAATTCACGAGCCAACTCCATCTGACTCTCAGTCAAGGCACTTTGACGATCCATTTTTCTAGAAATAATAGAAAAAATTCATTAATATAAAATAAAATATAATCATCAACAAAATATCACAATCACATCAAAATATTATTATAAACTAAAATTAATTTAAATAATAGGAATGTAACCTACCAGTTTGTAGTAACAGAAGTAACCTTGAAACAATCTTGAAGTATTACTGAAGTTCTTGAATAACTTTGAGGGTAGAGAATGTGTGTGACTTTTAGAAATAGTACAATGGCTTGAGGAGAATACAAAGCTTGAACAAGAGACAAGTAATTTGAAGAAATTCAAAGTGAATGATAATTCGTAAGTTAAATGGGGTGCTTTATATAGGTGTAGTGAGTCAAACGTTTACTCGAAATAAAAATAAAGTGAATGTGGAGTTTAGACAATCAGCGAGGGTGCTAATTCCAGGAAAAGAGAAAGGTGTTCCAGCATTATAGCATACTGGAATAAGTCGACCCTTTCACAATCAGCGGGTGGTCAAATTCGTGAAAAATCAGATTTAGAAAGGTGCTTGAGCATCAAAGCAGACTGGAACAGAAGCATGCTGAACTTTAAGCACTCTGCGGGCGGTCGTTTCCAGGTAAAGAGGATTAAAAAGTTTCCAGTCACAGAGCAAGTTGAGACTGGAGTTTTTAAATGTAAACTAATGTGATCTTAAAAATTCTGTTTAGAATTGTATTATGATGATCAAGTTATTTTATTATTAAGGAATGTAAATTTGGTCTGTAGGATAAGATAGAAATAAATACCGCATAGTCATAAGTATGCAATTTACAATGTGTCACACTACACATACAGAAATACACTGGGAATTTAGGAAATTGGGTATATGGGCAATTGCGTATTTGGGTATTTGGGTATTTAGGCATTTGGGAATTTGGGCAATTGGGTGTTTGGGTATTTAGGTAACTGGGTATTTAAGAAATTGGAAAATTATGCATTTGGGTGAATATAATTTTATATTATGAAAATATGTACATACATAAAAATAAAGACAGTTATTATAATTATAGCTTTAATAATAGATCATCTGAACGCTTGTCGTTTTACACAACATTTTTCATCAAATTAATATTTGTGTGCATAAAGTGATGACAATTTACATATTGCTTCACTTTACATCTACACTTCCAGACGATAATATTTAAATTTCTCCCATTCAAGATGTCTAAACAACAAAAACAAACTACCAAAGTATCTCTACAAATAGTAAACAAATTAACAAGCAACTCATCATCACTCAGTATAACTGATAGAAAAAGTGTAAGAAATCTACAAGAAAGAGGTGTTGGTTTCCACTGTGTAGAGTGTACCTCGTGTGTGGTAGTAAACGTTTTTGATCCGTGTGTTTCTTGTGGTTCAGAGCAAATAGTGTTGGAACAGGGTGATGTTAAGATCAAAATGAACTATGCAACGTTTGTTCAAATAGTAAAAGAAATTTTTAAACACAGAGGATTTTACAAACTTGATAGTGATAACAAAGAATACAGACTTCGGTTCTGAAATTGCAGTGTAGAATATCAATGTGTTTGAAAGTTTAAATTTTATCGCAATGTCTACTCAAAACAGACAAAAAACAAAAATACCACCTCAATCCCCTGGTAGTTTTAGATGCCAATTAATAATGACTAATACTAATGAGGAGATACTAAATACTATAGACAACCTTAAGAAAATCGGTATTGGATTCCATTGTATGCTGTGTACATGTACTAAACTGCTTCAAGATTCAGGCAATATAAACTTATGTAATATATGTTATTCAAAGCAAATAACGCTAATTTGTAACGGTATTACACTCAATATGGATTACACTACATTTGTTACCATAGCACGAGATATTTCTAGACATCGTTTCACATATAAACGTAATATGGATGCGTTTAGTCACAGATTCACATTGTAATAAGTATAACCAATGTAAATGAATGCATGAGTACATGAATGTTAATAATGAAATGCAAAAATTATGTGTGAAGATGAATAAAAAAAATGTGAATAAAAATCCGATATTTAGTACTATAATGACTTAAATTAATTATTTGTAACTATTTTACTTATATACGAAGTTAAATAGACATGGGAATGTGTGCTTGATATATAGAGCTATATAGAAGCACGTGATTGGGGTATAGAGCTATATAGAAGCACGTGATGGAGATATAGAGTCATATTCCTGTTGTGACAGGAAAAATGTCTAAAGCATAAACGTTATTGGTTGAAAGATTACCAGTGCTGATAATCTTCAAAATTAGAAAGGTGACTGAACTCTGGGGTTCTTGGAAAGGTGCGCCATGGGGGTGCTTACTGTCCGCATCGAAGAGGGTTAGGTTAAGGCCAATTACTAAAATACTGCCTGTATAAAGGATAGGCGTTCTAATCCTAAGCACCTGCATGACCCTTAGGTTAACCCTATAGCTATATAGTACTTCAGTGGAACCCTTTGATCCTATAGGGATATACCCTTACTTCCCCGTCACAGGGATATAGCATTACTTAAATACCGCCTGTTTGAAGGATAGGCCAAATAGAATACATATGAAATACATACTCTCCATGCTAAACAAAGAACTTACTTTTTTAAGTATAGGAAAGGGTTGACCTGTTTAAAGGATAGGCCATATAGAATACATACGAAATACATACTCTCCATGCTAAACAAAGGGCTCACTTTTTTAAGCGTTAAAATGCTCCTTATATACACTACTATAGTTGCATAAGCAGCAAGATATTAAAATAAATAAAATCGATACATTGGCATTGCAAAGCAATTGAACATTGAACCCTTATTATATAGTTTTAATACTTTCAAATTAAACCTATTTTGTAATATTAAAATTTTTAGCAGAGTATTTGTTTTAAAAGCATGACGACAGAAATAGAAAATACTGAAATGGTCAAATTTGACTGAAAGTGCCAGACTGCTAAATAAGAAAAATTGTTCACTCATTGCTACACCAAGTAATATAAGGTCACATAATAACTTTGAAAAATAGCTGACCTAATATTAGCGCTAAATAATTTAAAATTTAATGACTACTTTTTATAGTTAAACTTTTAAGTGTTTTAAATGAATAATTTAAGAAAAAACCTTGACAGTATTCAAATTTTATTTAAATGCGCATTATTCAAAAGTAATTGTATCAAGCTTTATGAAATTTTCGCAACGCTAAAATAGTCATTGAACACAATATATAAAGTATAATTTATTTTTAGCTATGAAAATTGTCTAAAGTAAAATTTTGCAATGAAATAATTGTAAAGTTAAGCAACAAAAATCCGGCACTACCTACGTGTCAGATCCATTTACTATGGTCATAAAGTAGAGGCTTAGCTTACAGCTGGTTGGTTTTTGTAGTAAGACTAATACAAAACTCATGCTTTAAGCTACGCTGAAAACGGACTAGGTTTGACCTATGGTACTATTTGGCATAGTACATGTGCATATCTAATGTCTCCTTTATTTTAACAATTTGAAAAAACAAAATTAATTATCACAGTTAAAGTTAGAATGTCTTTGTTTGTTGAAATTAGTTTAGTTTAAACTAACTGTAATACTAAATGCATTATAACATCAGCGATAGAAACACTAATCGAATATCTGAAAACTATGTTAGAGGTCGTCACTCAATGATATTATTGTAATATCTCCATTGTTTGGACCCTGTCATCGGTCTTACTATTGCGTAAATGGCTATCTTTAACATAGAATATCATTTACATCCAAGTAGACCCATTGACCCTACCCATATTATCATTTATAGACGACCCCTTATGCTTACTGAAATCATTGGTAATATTAAAAATTTGGGAAAAAACATAAAACCTGACTAACTTTAAGCAACAGTATAAATGCAAATGGATTACTATCTAGAAGCTGAATATCCCAGATAATACAAGTAGTAGAATTATTACAATTCAGATCCGCTAAAGAGTAATTTAGCCAGCGACTACTTAAACTTCTTTCAAAAACTGTAGATATTGCACTCAGGACAAAGCGACGAAAATATATAGCTTATCTTAATAGACCCACAAGATAAACAACATTTTCTATATCCACCTATTTGGTAAATGCGTATTGAATGTTAATAAATTGTTAATTACTAATGATGATCCTGCCCAGAATCAGTAGACAGTAGTAGAAGGTACCTACACAGCTTGAATAATGATACATTCTATAATGCTTGTACAAAGGCTGCCTGCAGCTAAAAATAGGACACCATTTCACTGTGTTTTTTAAATCCATAAATGCGCTCGCGAACCCAATTCTATTAACTTCTTCATACCAATGCGACATAATTTTATTTGAACATCTTATTGTTAGTTAGTAATGGAGGCAAAGTATTTTTAAATGCTCTAGTGGTTTCCCGCCAAGATTTTTTTTAACAAAATAATTTAGTATTCCGTAAATGGGAAAACATTTATTTTTTATTTTAAAAGTAGGATGTTATACTTTATTGAAATTTCCAAAAGTAATGACTACTAGGTAGTAAAACGTATGCTCTTTTGCGTGGTGTCACGGAAATTTTTATAATTGGTGTCATTTGCATACAAGACGTCACCCAATATTACAAAAGTATCAGTCAATTTAATCTTATCTTTAATTTTAATAAAACTTACTGCCGTAAATATAATATTTGATATTTTAAAGCTGTAAAACAATGCAGAATATAAAATAAAATTACAGTTAAGACGGTACTACAGATTATGATCAGGATCTTCGGTTTCTAATACAATTGAGTCTTCTAAATGCTGAACCCAATTATGTAAATTTCCTGCATCATTTTCAAAGTTGTCTACATCAGAAATCTGGCTAAGTGGCTCTTCTTGTGAACGACTAGAGGTACCGGAAGACTGACTCTGAGACGGCAAAGCAATCGTTGGGTTTTCTAAAAACCCCAGCACTTTTGTAGGTAGTGGCATCCGGTTCCCTAAGTTTTTTCGGGCGCAAATAGAGTACGCAGCAATAAACGGATCAAATGTATCCAGAGTACGGTTGAGAACATCCGTCATAGTGGTGATTTTACTGAATTCTCTCAAATGATGTAATCTATCACCCCTTAGGCAATTCTTAATTTTAATTTTTTATCTTAATTGTAAACCTGAACCTAATTATATGCACATTTTTGTAAATCAATTAAAAAATTTTTCTACGTATCACACACAATTATTTAAAATAATTTGTAAACATCAATTCATAGTCACACGTATTCTATAATGCATTAGATGCAGTACACGCAAAATATCAAAATAATTCATACGCACAACTGCACAGCAGCACACACACAGATGTTCTTGAAGAGAACTTATTTACTGTGTTTCCTCTATAATTAAAGACCCGCGCAGTATTAGATACCTAAAAACTACCATTTAATAGTGTGTGAAAAAGACCTGCGTACTATTCAAACTAAGGTGGCTACACTCTGCGTACTATTAAAGACACGAGCATTATTAAAAACCCGCGTACTATTAAAGAAAATACGGTTTACATTTATAACGCTAAATCAAAGTCTTAAATAGCACCTTTTATAAATAAAAGCATAATGCAGATGGAATTATACCAAAGAAATATTTAAAAATTAGTTACCTGAATAACCTATGACGCGACTCGGCTCCTTTCTCACTTAACATCCCCAACGGAAGAATACTTGCAAGAATAATAGCTTCGGATTGTACTAATATTTTGTGTACAGAAGCTGAAAGTTTGTACCACGCATATAAATCAACAAACAAATTGTTTGTTTCCGTGCAGTACTCGCCAAATAGCTTGGAATTTAGTGGTTGCTGACAATTAATTGCTGTCAGTATAATTTGATATAAACCTGAGAAAGGCAAAGTGACAAAACCCTACCCGTCGGCACTATACCCATTTCGCATTTTATGCATGAAATAATAATTGCTGTTTTTAAAATATATTGATGGCTTTTAAAAATTAACTTATGGTTTACATGAAAATTTCCGTGACACCACGTCAAAGAGCATGCAATTTACCACCTAGAAGTTGTTACTTTTTGAAATTTCATTGAAACATAACATCATACTTTTCGGATGAAAAATAGATGTTTTCCCGTTTACGCAATGTTGAAATATTTAGTTTAAAAAATTCCTGGCGGGAAACCACTAGAGCAAATTTAAAAACACCCTGCCTCCATTACTTACTAACGATAAGATGTTTAAATAAAATTATGACCTATTATTAACTAATTAATTTTTAAATTACATTCATATTTTTAATAATACACATAATTTATATGCAGCAAAATTATGCATCGTATACTGAGTCCTGTGGGCTATCGTCGTTGGACGACAGTGTCAAGTTTATTTTAATAAAGTTATCTTTCTCTCTACACTGAGTGTGTGATCTAGAACAGGGTATGCGAGCGTAATTTTGTTCTCATAAAACACAGTGCAATTTGCTTTTAATAAAAATGGAAGGAAACCAATTTGCTTTTAGCAAAAAATGAAACAAAACAATTTTGATACTTCGCCCTCGATATGAAATTTTTCTAGACCTAGTGGCTCACACAGTAATGTTGTATGCATACACAGTCGGCATACTTTAAGGGTGCAAATCTGGCTGTATAATTTATAAATAATTACACACATAATAATAATAATGTTATTAAAGTACACACAATGTTAAGAGTAGGGAACGAACGGTAAACATACGGGGCACATACACATACCTACACTATACCCACCTAGGTACCTCGGTTCAGAAGAAAATATGTAGGTACATGCATGTAAATAAAACCGAAATGGTATACTCCCCCGCTTCGGAGAGCGGGTAGAAGGCCATCCCTGAGTTTACCTTACCTCCTTATGTTTACACCCCTGGGATGATGAGGGATTTATTCTCCCTCATGGTTGTTGATTTCCGCGATTTCAATTATTTACACCCATGATAACTTGCTTATCATACCCACATTTTTAAATTTTTATATAATTTATTTAGTCAATGTCAGATGGTAGAGATTTAGTTTATAAAAGAGGGGGTCCACCACTCCGATGAAGGTCGGAGGCCTATGAGGAAGGAGGAGAAGCTTAGTTGCTGCAGACTACCAAATATCTCCTATGATTCTTACGGTGAGTTAAGCTTATTTGATTTTAAGCCATTTACTTTACGCTCAATTTATGTTTTTCTCACTATTTGAGGTCAATTTTGTTGCAAAGTATTTCCAGTGGCAAGTGGCTCGGTGGCAGAGGCTGGGGTGATAGGAAAAGTATCCATTTTCCCGGCTTCGTCACCACGAGCTTCCGTATTTCCGAGAACCGGATGGAAACCGTCGACGGTTCAAGGCAAACGGAGCATGAGGACCGCCGACGACCCAACCAAGGTTCCTAGGAAATAAGGTCTGCCACGGAAGTTTTTGCCAATTTTAGTTTTTCAATTAGAATATGAAGTTAATTTTCATTTACGTTTAATTTTTATTTTATTTTTAGGAAGGCGAGGCGGTGCAATGGTCGAGGGCCTGGCTGCCCTCGAATCCAATGCTGTTGAGCAGGAGGCAGAGGGAATTGGAGACGGTCCTTGGTTTGGCGAGCGTTCCAAGTGACAAGGACCTCCTTCTCCCCGTCCTCCCGCACAACGCAACGCCTTTGCCTTGAATTTTGGAAGTTATTTAAATTTTTATTTTTAATATTTCTTTCAAATATATTTAATTTTATTTATTTTGGCAGAGGGACCAAGCGGCGTGAAGGTTGTAGGCCTGGCCGCCCACAACTCCAGCCTCGCCGGATAGAAAAGTCAAAGGCGAGGAATTGGCTCCTGGGATGCAGAGTATTCTGGGTGGCAAGAGCCTTCCATTGCCGGCTTTCCTGTACTAGCAATTTGCTCAGTCCTTAATTTTGCGAATTTAATTAGGGAAGTATTTAGTTTTTAAGATTTAAATTTATTCAATTTTTATTTTTATTTCAGGAGGGCATGTGGCCTGACGCTGGAGGTACCAGCTCCCGCAGTCAGGCCTATCCCGGAGACAGAGGAGGGCCGCCAGTGCGCGTGTCTGATTAGTCTGGAGCCTTAGCTCCCAGACACTGACTGCGTCCACATTCCAGCTCCAGGACAGCCACATGTCTTGAATTTTGCTACGTAATTAGGTAGATTTATGAATTTATATTTATTTATTTTAATTTCAGTTTAGGATAATTATTTTTAGGTTTTTATTCTCTTTAAATTACCAATGAAGATAGTTGGGCAGAGCGGCCTGGCGGTGGACAAACTTAAAGCAGAGAATACAGAACAATACTGCGATCAACCGTCAGGAGTAAAGAAAGAGGCGAACCCCAAAAATAGCCAGAGTCGCGGGTTCGCTCCTTCGCTCTCCCTTTAATTTTGCCTAACATTTTTATGTATTTTTATTAATTTTTATGAACGGGGTAAGTCCCTATAATTACGTACGGGGAGTCCCTCGGAACTACACCCGACGTCTAAGTTATGTGCCAATTATTTTCATAAATCCATATTTACATTATTTTATTTCGTCATTCTTAATTCTAGGAATGCCAATTGGTGAGAATCAAGAATATTTTGCCAATTAAATTATGACACGAACGATCGAGGAGAAGAGGTAGTTTTAAAGGTAATTTACAGTTAATTTAATCGGAAAAAGCAAACGAAATTATAATTCGAAGACAAAATGATAAGATTTTCTCCTTTTAGCAGAGGGCTTGGAGCCAAAATATCAAGAATTCAGTTTTAAGTATTATTTTTGGTTTTTCTTTTTCTTTAGGTTTTCGTCCACACAATAATTATGATTACAATATTTTATAAGTAATTCTTACGAGCACTGCCACGGCAGTGCTTACAAGTTTTCGAATCCAGGTCCGATGGTTTTACAGATAAATCACAAATGTTAATTTTTCTTTTGAATTTTTCTTATTTAATTTTACCGTATGGTCTTTTTGACCTCGAAGTACAATTAGAATAAACCCAATATAAACTCACAGAGGGGAGCGGCGAAGATGGAAACCACGAGGCACAAAAAAACTATAATATAGAAATTTTCACCGTAAAAGCTCTGTTTCTTTTCCTTAATTTTATGATTACACCAACAAACGGAATCGGAGCAATCCCCTTTTAATCGTCTAAAGCCTTTTGGTGTTTCCATGTTCTCTCTTCCCTTCTGATGAGTGTTTCTCATTTCTAACTTTAAATACTATTTTCAGGAAAAGCAAGTTAAATGAAAATAATTATGGATTCCTCTCTTCTCGAGGATTCGCTCGTGGAGTTGGATTCTTCGTCGAGGCTGAAAACGAACTTGCGTTCAGCTTGAAGACTTTTTCCGAACTGCTGAAGCATGCTGAGCTCTCGTTCTTCCTCGCTTCTTTTTTCTCGAGATGCATCTTTGGCCGCGGGGCTGCGTCCGTTTTTTAATCCATCTCTTGGTCAATTCACATCAGATCGAAGGATCGCATGTAGCATTCACTTCATATTCTTTCCTCCCACGGGTCTCTCTCCTTTTCTGTCAGATGGCCGATGCTGTCTGGAAGATCTGGAAAGAACCTGTGGGAGCGAGTGTCGTGGAAACTATTCCCTTCTTATAAAGATGTAAATTCGTATCCGACACCCGTTTTTCTTGTCATTCATTTGTATTGCTCAAAAAGTTAGTCCATTTAACTGGTAATTGTGAAAAACTGGTAAATTTGATTAACTCCAAAAACAAACCGTCTTTTTTTCCTTGTTTTTGTGGTCGTTTGAATATATTAGAATATATAATAATTCACTTCAAAATACTAGGTCATCGCAGCCACTAATTACATTTAAAACGTATTAAATAAAAAAAAATCATTATATGAAGCTGACTTAAATGTAACTATATATTATACACCATTTAAATTTAAACTAAGGTATATTTTTTAGTTTTAGGCTTACAAGTAAATTGGTTAAGGGGATATAGGTATATGCCTCATAAGAATAAGCTACCGCGGCAGCTCTATTTTAAAACCTATTTATTCGAATAAAATTACAAGGCAAACTTGAGGGTTATCATTCTATAATTATTAAAATATTAAATTTGTAATTAACTGTAAGAGTTTTTTTTGTTTGTACGTGGTCATTATTGACCAAGTGAAATACCTTTTTAAACATTTTTCAAATTTTAAATATGAAATTTAATATTATGATTGTAGCTTTAAAGAAACTGCCCTGCACTTGGAGATAATTAGAGTAATAATGATAATAAACGTCCTGCGACATGTTTTGAAAAAGCCTAGTTTTTTTTATGTACTTAGGAAAAGAATGTGCCAATTTCCTTTTGAGGACAGCGTACTCGCATTACGTTGTATTATAAATTTCTCATCAGAAAGCACGTTTGTACTTTTAGTCGTAATAAGCTTTTACAATATATCACTAAAATGATATTTAATTCGTCAGCTTGCATGACTACTTTTATTGTTTAGTTTATTTTGCATACGTCAAAAGAAAATAAAAAACTTACGTCCTAAATATAAAGTATGTTACCTCATCGGTATCTGGGTCTTCTGGGTTAGTGATGTCCAAACCAACAGTGTTGCGTGAACATACGCTGTGCAAACAAATTTCAGGGTTTATATAATATGCTGTAGTGTCTAATATATTAGAAAACAAGCACGAGGCAGATACACATGCGAATAACTTTGCTTACGTCAAAATCAATACATTTATTTTTTCTATAATACCCTTATGCTTTGCCCAACAAGAAATAAAATTGATTATGTATTGAATTTTGGTAGCTAGACATTCATAAATAATCAAATATTTAGAGAATATGAGTGCGTACTTGCTATTAAGGACAACACACAAAACGTCGTATTAGAAGTAGAACATTGAGTTTCAAGTCAGTCGTGAGTCAAAAGCTTTTACTGTATATTAAATAAATTCTATTGAATGTATAAGCATTATTATTTCTACTCTGTTTAGATTATTATTTTACTTGGTCTTAACAAAAATTAAAAACAATTTTAATCTAGAGTACGTCCAAACGTTTACTAGGTAAGCGGAATCTAAACTTAGACCTTGATTTCACTAGCGACTTTAACAATTTTTAACTCTAACAACAGTTAGCTAATCACTCATTTTTACGTGAAATGTGAACTAAAAATTGTTAAACTGTTAACAATGATTAACTTTTATCAATTGTTAAAATCGATAATTAGCGTTAACAATTGATATCTTAACCTGTGAAATCGCACTAACAATTGTTAAACTTTAAAATTTGAAATTTCCCGGGATCTATAACTAACAATTGTTAATTCATGTAGTGAAATCACGTTAACAATTGTTAAACTTCAACATTTTGAATTTTGGCGGGCACTATGGCTAACAATTGTCAATTTATGTTGTGAAATCGCACTAACCATTGATAGTTTAACAATCGGTAACTACTCGTGAAATCGCAAAGTTAACCATTGATAACTTAGCAATTGTTAAATAACAGTTGTTAAAGTTAGTAGTTAAATCAAGGTCTTACAGTTTTACTTTGTTTTTGCTTAACCTAAAATAAAGTTAAGTATGTATATTAAAATATATTGTATCAAATAGATTTAATGATAACAGGAAAAAATACTCTGACAAGCTCTGCTGTAATGCAAAGACGAGCTTTAAGTCGTATTAAAAATATATCAATAAGAAGCAAGGTTTAAGATTACATCGTCATAGTCAAATGTTTATTATTCAACTGTTAAATAAATAATCATGTTTTTAAGCTTTTGAATACAAACAAAATTCCTTTGTTCATTATAAAGTTTTTTGCCTACGATCATACAAGTTACTGTCACTGTCAGTCGTAGGTCGCCATTTGTGGCGGACACAGTGAATCTTTTAAACGTAAAATGAAATCCATTAGCGGCTACAACGATTTTTTTTGCTGCTATACTGAGCTCGGAACGCAAAATCTTTTACCTATCTAAGCTGCTGAATACGTCTTTAAAAGGTATTTACACAATAAAACTGCTCTATACTTCTTCGTAATGTAAACTTGATATGTTTCAGTCTCAAGTTAAAAACAATTTTAATTTTAATCATAACTGTAACAAAAATACAATATAAAGTGTACATTTTTGTTAGAATTTTAATACAGTAAAATTTTAAAGAATTATTTATTGTTAGCTCGAGCGTCATGCTTTCAAAAGTAAGAGATAAAATAGCGTCAACACTTGCGCCGCCGGCTAAAGCAGATCAAAACCGAAGAATCTTGAGTCAAAAAGCATTCTACTACGTTTGCAAGACAATCCAGTTTGCATACTTGAGCGGGTTACTCCCTTATAACTGGGACTCTAGAAAGAAAACATTCATTTTCGACAATTCGCTACATCGAAAAATCATTTGGGCAGTTCACAATGTACTTAACATTATCTACCTAATCTTTGCTACCATCCGTTGGATTCAAATAGCATTTTTTCAAGAGGAACTCACATCAGCAAGCGCTCTTGGAACGCTGTACGTATGCATTTCTTACAGCTTGTTTCCTATTATCAACCTCACCATCTTGACCAGTTATGGAGAGCATCACACTTGGATGAATGCCTTTACTGGTAGTGTGCGGACGTTTGAGCGTACGTGACATATAATTAACACAATATAGTAATTTTCACAAACCACTGTTCAACTATTATCAATTTAAATTGTCTTTAATAATGTTGTCACAGATGAGCATGCGCGTGAAATTCAAGATACCACATCAAAAGGCAAAGGAAAAATGAGTAAAAATAGCCAACCTGGTACACCAAGGAAGCAGCTTCAACCCTTCGTAATAACTGACTGCTCCAACTCCCTCCGAAATTTTGGTATTGGCTTAGCTGCTTTACTTATTATGGACTCAGTTTCCATATTTGCTCAGCCAGATACGCCATTCTTTCTAACGTCACTGCTCCGAAATCCAAAGCAAATGTCTTTTCTACAACTTTTTCCATACGCAGTGTTCAATCTTTACGTTTGGTACCAGCAGCTGATCATGTACAACTTCTACATCTTTTCTCAGTTGGTTTATCTTTCTACCATCAAAAATATGATCAACAATATAAGGTAAATTATTTTAAAATTCCACAACACATAGCTAGACTTGCTGTAGTAGGTTGTAATGTCAAATTTTTTTAACTATAATTAAATGTTATTTTAATTTTGCATTGATAAATGATACATTTGTTTTAAATAGAAATAATGAAAACGACGTTGAGGAAGGCGCTAACCTTGCAAGTGATGTCAGTGCTCGTAGATTCATTGTAGAATTTCGACGATTGCAAATCCTCCAAAGCTACACCAACAGCATTTGGTCCACTACAGTGGCACTCTTTGAAATATTTCTAGTAGGCACATGCATACTTAGCTGCTACGGCGCAGTCAAACTCCAAGGGTCACGCGCAGCTCAGCAGGGAATCGTAGCTCTGGTCTGCGTATCTGTTTCCCTTCGTCGTTGGGCAAATATGGGGGAAATGCATGACATTTCTACGGATGTTCTAGAGTCATGGAAACCCAAATCCGGATTTCCTTGGTTTAAAAAGTTTCTTGGGTCAACTCAGCCCATTCGAGTTAACATTGGAGTCTTTTTCTATGCTGATAGAGGATCAAGGTTGACTACTCTGTCAATCATTCTCGAAAACACGGCATCCTTGCTTATGTGTTAATTAGTAGTGCAATTATTATAAACACGAAGAAATATCACAAAACATAATATTTAGAATTATTTATGAATAATAATAGTTCGTAAATACTTTATTGAATTCTTCAAAATATGTTGTTTGCTAAATTGTTGTAAATTATAAAAGTGTAGATTAATTCTCACTTTCATTTATAAAACCAAATAGCACTATTAAATATAAAATAAAAATTCAAGCTGCAATATATCTGTAGCAGGTGTTGTAAGGTACTAGGTTGTAATGAATTCATTAATGTTCACAAATATTACATATAACAGGTGTATTTTAATGCGCTTCACTTATACGCACTTATTGCCTGTTTTACGCACACGGTTTAATTGTAAAACATGTATAATCAGCAAATAAACTTGTAGCTTGGCGTGATACCGATAAATTTCCAAGGCAAAACTTTGTCCACGCAATTATTTACCATAATTTGAGACGAAATTGTCAATAAACTGGACAGCAGCGATCAGCGATACAATAAGAATTAAAATAATGCATAATGCTTTCTAAAATAAGATTTGTCCACCCAAGTGCAGGACGAATTCAAAATTTGATTCCTCAACATTTTAGTATGTTCAGGGATTTTGAAAGCTTGGTCATAGGGTGACGTGTCCAGCGCTACCGTCCAAAACGGGATTACAGCAGCAATTAAACCTACCAGCAGATCAACAATCAACAGTGAAGAATGTGATTGCGTAGACAGCGCACACAAAAGTGATTGCAACAAGATTATTTTTGACATCGAACACAGCTTGGGAGTTGCTCAGATTGAAACAATTAATAGCCAACTTCACTTGTCTCCATTCTCTAAACGTTCGTCCAACACCAAGTTGGACCTGAGAATTATGTTCTTGAGTGACCCATTTTGCCCCTTGTTTACTTTTTCATACCGTTTTACAAGCCGAGAAACTCCATTGCGTAGGTCAAAGTCTACTTTTATAAAAAATATTAAATGAAAAACCACAATGATCATTATATTTGCGATCCAGAAAATGTAATTATAAAAAAAATCAATAAGAAAAAGACTACCAAATGTAAAAATGTTTTTGTGGGAAGCCGGAAGGGCTGAGTAAAGAAGAATTCTGTAAGTTGGGTCATACACAAAAACTATGAGAATTAAAAATGCTATGAAAAAACAGAGTTACGGAGTGTAAATGGCAACTCATTCCATTTTCTTTATTTGTCGTATTAAGGCCGTTTTTTCCTGATAACCCATGACTCTGTAAATATAAGAAATATTAAATACATAGCAGCTAGATTTTAATGTAATTACTGTATACACAAGTTAATTAGAATAACGACCAAATAAGAACAGAGTTTCGGATCCGTGACAAAAGACCTCCAGCGTAACACCTCGGACCAAAAGACCTCCGCCATAAGACCCAAAAACTAAACAACTCGGGGACAAAACACCGCGGGAAATATTACCTCCGAGCCTAAAGACCTCACTTATTTTTGACCGCAGGGCAAAACACCTCTTACCAATTGACCTCTTGAAAAAAATACCTCGGGAAAAAAAACACCTCTAAGTAAGTAAGTCATTAATATATCGTCATAAGTCACAGCGAATAATCACACTGATTTTCTCTCGAAAATTAGTTAACTAAAAGGGGTTCAATGATCTTTCAAAAGGCTAATGAAGATGAAAGTATTTTCATAAGAAATACCAACTTAACTTTTAAAAATGACTTGTAAATTACAAATAATTTGAACATCAAAGAAATGCAAATAATACAAAATAAATAAATTTTTATTGTCAAGCTCAAGAAAATTGTGGCTTATTTATACAGCCAAATCATGTGAAAAGCTTACTCTGAACTAACACAGAGCTAAATAAGCTTTAAAGAGGTGGTGGTCGCCACACATGAGGAGAGGCGGGTAAGATATCTACCTTACGATATACCCCCGAGTAGGAATCGAACCCACGACTTTCAGTAGTAGAACTTAGCCCTTTGAACTTTGGACCTCTCGCATGCATGGTACTTACAAGTTACAAAAAAATTGTTTAAAATGTTACCCGCCAATCTCAAAAACTCCCCTTTTTGAATAAGATCAGGATAGTTTTAAATAAAACAGATCCAAAGTAACTCGACCGCATTTTGCGTTTTTCGGTCACAGTGGCCTGCCAAAGTTTTAAAAAATTAACATTTTAACGTGGTCATCCTTCATCCAACATCCAAAAAATTAAAAATGTTCAAGCCGAATTTTTTTTTATCGACTTTTGAAAAAATTTTAAATTTTCAAATTTTGAAAATTTCCTAATTTTAAAAACTGTTTTAAAATTACATAATATTAAATGTGGTCAAAATAAGATGCAAATGAAGGATGCTTCAGGGTCAACTCAAACACAACAACTCAAAATTATATTTTTTTAAATTTTAGCGGGTAACTGTGACCAAAAGGCGCAAAATGCGGTCGAGGCAATTCGGATGTGTACTATTTTTAAATAATTGTTTTTTTAAATGAGAGTTTGTGAGATAGACGTGTAACATGTTAAACCATTTTCTTGTAAGTAACATGCTTATGTTAGGTGTTTACATTTTTTTAAATTTACAAGTCATTTTTAAGGGTTAGGTTTTGTGTGTGCAAGGTAATTTCCTGAAAGTATTTTTAACTTGATTTGCCTTTCGAGGAATAATTAAGCTCTTTTTAGTTTTAACTAATTTTTAAGAGAAAATCAGTGTTTATTCGCTGTGACCTATAACGATCGATCAATACTTACTTACTTATGTTAAAGGTGTTTTTTTCAAGAGGTCAATTGGTAAGAGGTGTTTTGCCCTGCGGTCATAAATAAGTGAGGGCTTTTGGCTCAGAGGTAATATTTCCCGAGGTGTTTTGTCCATGAGGTGTTTTATTTTTCGGTCTTATGGCGGAGGTCTTTTGGTCCGAGGTAATATGACGGAGGTGTTTTGTCATGATACCCAGAGTTTCAACTTTAAGAAAATTAATCTCACGCTTAAACAGTTGATTAGAGAGTCCAAGAGTCATCCTAGGGCATTGAATGAATGTCGAAAAAATGATTTAGGTGGAAATATTAGAAGCTAAACAAAGGACAGCCTGAATTGGAAAATAGCAGAGTACAAAATATTTTAGGACCACAAGAGACTAAACAATTCTACTGTTTTGATAACTTAAAATGCAAAGAGTACAAGTAGAGATACAATGCCCAGTTTTATACACAAATGACTTAATTAGAGAGGGAAAATCATATATTTTGGTTGTAGGGCATTTGCTGACCAAACGCATTTTTCTACCGGAAATTTTATTCATAACTTTATACCGACAAAGGTATTTTTCATAGTTAATATGTGAAGTTGGTACTGGGAGGAAAATATTATCGTGTCCTAGTAAAAGAAGAACATGTGCAGGTAAAAACTTCCAGGAGGATAATGTCCGGAAATAATATGCCCAGGAAAAACGTGCCTATAAAGTACTATATGTTCTGATGTTGTAATTATAGGGAAACTAAATGCTGCTTGTTATAGGTTTTCGTTTTCATGCAAGCAACAGTTACATCTTCAAGTACCGTTAATGCCTCAATTGTGGAATTGGTTTTATTGGTATTTATTTTTTCGGTAAATATTTATATAAGTTCTGTGCAGTCACTTTAGTACGGGTCCACCTAAACATGGGACCGAATAGGACCCAATGGGACGGGACCGAACATGCAAAAAAGGCTAATTTTGAGTGTTCAGTCCCATTTGACTTATTGTGCAAGGAAGTCATGTAAATATACAAATGGGACCGGATGGGACCAGGCTTGTTTATTAGGGTATACATACCACCCCTCAAATAGGACCAGATGGGACCAGGCTTTTCTATGCACACGCTTACAGCTACCTGCCAGTTAAGTAAACAGGACTAAATGGGACTGGGCATGCGTGAAACATTCAGGGAGCGTTTCACAAATTACGTTCAAAATACTGCAAGAAACCGCGGAGTTCAAAAACTCTAGCAGTAGATAGTTTGTAATCTGTGTAGGTACGTGTTGATCTAAAAGTGTAAACTTTAAGCACAACTTTACACTTTCAACTTCATTCTGTGAGCAATTTAGTATTTTCAACGCATCACTTGCTTGTTATAGTAACAATCTTGATTTAAATAAGATTTCAACATAATGAGCCTCACGTGAATTAGTGTTACATTTGATTGTACATTTTTTACCTTGACTATCGACACTGTTGCTGAATTTGCAAATTATGTGGGAATTGCTGAAGAACCAAAAATCTTAATAATTTCCAGAATTTAACGTTCGTTTTTGGACTGCATCGACTTCGTTATAGTGCGTACCATCGAATTATGATTGATGCATTTTAGTAAGTTTACGTTTTATTTATTTTATTACTCTTGTAGTCAGTTGTAGAAATGTGGTCCTGCCACGCGTTTAGTGAAGGGGGATATCTTGCTCAAGCACAAGTGTAGCTCGCTGAGCTGGCTCTGTCATGAGTTCAAAGGCTTTTATTTATTTTTTGAATTTTACTGTCAAATAAAACGTATAGTACTACTTATTTGAAATTACTTTGTCATAATCAACGATTCATAATTAATAATGAGATTAACGTGTCAGTACAAATTGTTAGAGACTTATTTCAGTGTGTAGTTGTTGCTGTTGTTGGCTTTGTCGTTTTACTTTCAACATTTTACTGTTGCTGACAGTGGCTGACACGGTAGGCAAGTTTTTGGTTTGAGCTTGTGACTTGCCTGTTGTCACTTGTGAGTAATTTTTAAAGAAAGTAAATATAATTTATCTCCAATTGCATTTCTTTTTCTGAGTTTTTCATCTGTATGTATACATTGAATTTAAATGAAAAGTTTGAAGTTAAGATTAAATCTTTGACCTCATTTAAATACATTTTTTTATTTTTAGGTGATGCTTAACTGACAGAAAAATAACGAGTCACGAAGAAAATAGTCATGGAAGTTCACTCATAGCTGTATTCGATGACGTTTATTGTATAGTGCCAAGGTGAGTTTTAAAAAATGCTAAATTAATAACTCTGTGTAGAGCTGATGTGATTTAAATGTATAGAATATTTTATTATGTGTGTTTGTTTTAGATGCTGTTACAAAATACAGATGTCTCTTTCTTCTCTACATCTTTGAGGCAAATCATTCGACCACAAAATCTCAATGTACTTAATCGAACAACTTTTCTACTAAATCAAAATGATGGACTGCATATTTATTTTGTTGTTGGACTCCGCTCACCTATAAAACAGGGGAAAACTGAGCACCATTACCTCGTATTTAATTTTCACTGGGTGCCGGGAGGAAAAAACTTAGTTTGTTTTATACATGGAAAAGTAAATGATTTTTTTTTATTTCAATTATTAAAAAAGTATTATGAAGATGAACAGTATTTTTGTAAAAACAAATTACAGTATTTTAAAGTACCTAAGTAGTAAATTCTAATATTCTCGTTTTTGGACGTATGTATTCTATTTTCAGGAACGAATTGCAATCACTATTCAAAGAAGGATTGAAGAAGGAACAGTCTGATCTCAAATACAAAGGGATTTGCAATATCATTTCTGTTTTGTCCAAATTCGCGTCAGACTGCAACATATTAATTTCGAAGCCTTTAAGATTTTTTAGCCACTATATGGATTGCTTCCTAGCGAAACAAGACGCCTCCCTAATTTTTTTTTCTGACGGTATCATCTTCCTGCCAAATTCTATAAACTACGTCTCATTTTAAAATATAAATGATATATTCCTTCGTGCTGACGACAGCAGTGCAACCATGTATGTAAAATATGTATTACTTTTGATAGTCACGAAGTATCTACAAGCTGCATTACAAATTACAAAATATATTTTGTAATTTATTGATTTTATGGCTTATAATTTAAATATTAGGACATATTATATAGTAAAGTAATGTGACACACATTTTATTTCGTGCATATATTTTGACCTCGTGATTGACACGATGACTAAAGAAAGGGTGGTATTCACCAACATCAAGAAGACGATTAGACCACGATTAAAAAAAATTTGCAAATACTTTTAGAATTCCTATTTCAATTCCAATGTGTGAATATTTTTTGGTACTATTTGAAATAATTCAGCGAATTTATTGATTTTGGCCTCAAATTAAAAGTAATATTTTCAGTAGACCTGTATTTTTATTGTTTTCGCAAGTATGTACATTATTATTTGAGGCTATCATCAGTGTTATGTATGCTAATCTAAGTGAGTCAAAGCCCAAACGAATTATATATTAAGTATATTAAGATGCTGTGGTTCTCTATTTACAGTCACTCAAAATTAATTTACATCAAATCCAAGGTACATACGAAAATGCAAATTTCATATCTGTCTGTGTGATTTGGTTAAATATTTGATATATTTGCAATTAAAATTTTAACCTAGTATTGTACTACCTATATGCTATAAGCTACAACTGATAGCATTATCAAAATTTGCAATCAATTTACAAGGTTGTTAAAAATTAATTCATGCAGAAATCAAAACTATATAATTAATTAAACGTTAACATATTATTAAAACTTTAAAAAAATATGTAAAACATTGTACTCGGAGACTTTATTTTGTCTTTAATTCATTTATTGTGAAGGTATTTACCATTATCATTTGTAAGCAAAGAGAAGTGTGTAACGTTTGTAGTTTCTACAATAACTATATCCGTACTCTTTTCTTTAGAAGCCTCAAATCGATGTTATAATTATAATTATTATGTGTTGAGTATGAAATAATAGAAATTACTTGTAGGGAATAAAACGAATAACTGACACCTTATTTTGCATGTTATATTGGCACTGATTTTTACCAGCAAATATTTAAATGTCTATTTCAACCTTGTACTATAATTAATTACTATCCAAATATTTCTTAGCTCATGCTAAATTTAGAAATGGTGCATATAGTGAATTAAAAATCCACTGTCTTTTTCAATATTCTAATTAAGCCTACTTGTAATTATCTCCAACGTGTGAAAAAATACCTCAATTAAGAAACACAGCAAAACATTCTATGTAATTCACATCTAGCAGACTTACATAGATAGTTTAAAATGTCTTTTATATTACCCACTAAGACAAAAGGACTTATCTTGAGCTAATTGTATTCCGAAAAAGCCTATGAGGTTTAAGAAGCTGTCTCAGCGCCGTTTAAATCTTATTGCTCATTTTCATTGCTGAAATGAATTTTCTGAGGAGGGTTAGAGCTCCTAAGACGCCATGGTCCCGTGTTTCTAGATTTAAAATCACCACTACTACTACCCGCAGAAACATTAGGAGAAGCTTCCCCATTTCTATTTCTGACCGATCTCCTCAGCTTCTCGTCTTTCGTAGTTTTGACTTTTCTTGGACGTTTTGAGAATTGAGCATTCGCACAATTTTCTGCTCAGCCTTTTGATACTCGCAAGTCCACAGAAACACGGAGAAGTATTTCTGAAAATCAAGGTATTTAAAAATTATTCAAACATTAGAAATTTAAGTTCTGTGGACATTTTCAAATTGCTAATGTTATTGTTATGTTGTCTAATTCTAAATTTTAACGAAGCTATGAAAATTAAATTTTACCTGCCAGATTCTTTGAGCGGACTCTACAAAGTAGCGATGAGGCATTTGTAGCTGCAGAAGCGGGCGTTGAACGTCCAGCTTGAGCCGAGCCGGCAGAGGAAGATGTTGAGGGTGGCCAATCTGCAATGAATTCATGATAATTATTTAAATACGGCAGCGGTATGGGATCATGTCTTCCCATGTCACGTTGTTCAACACCAGTCGCAGGGTTCGGAAAAAACCGCCCAGTTTGACTTAAAACCTGCCTACTGGCTAAAACCGGTTTTAACCGGCTGAAACTGGTTATAACTGGTTATAACTTTGTAGCCAATATAATTAAGTGCTTAAACAAAAGTTGCAGTGATTTTATGGTGTTGCATCACAGTAAATAGGCTGTGGACTTTACATATTTTATAGAAAAATATTACTTTTATTGGTTTTGGTTAGAATTTAAAAAAACAAAATGCTAAAATCTTCGACAAAAATAATTTTATCTCAGCCTATTTGTGCTAAAAAAGACTGCAAAACAGCAGTACTTAAACACAATTTATTGTTTTAGTTTTAAGAGAAAAGCGAATAAATATGTTTTAATCACTTTTAATTCAATTTTAAGGTGTATATCAGTTTAAGCCAGTAAAAGCCGTTTTGCCCCCAAAACTAAGATTTGGGGGGACCGTTTTTAACCAGTTGAAACCGCTTAGTTTTAGCCGGCGGTTAAAACCACTCCCGAACCCTGACCAGTCGCAGTCCCAGGATAATCTCCTTGAAGGTCTTGATTTAGCTGACTTATGAATACTAGCCATGCTGAGCTTGGATCTTCCCCATTAGAACGTGCGTCGGAAATCGAACTTACTTCTCCCCCAGTTTGTACACGTTCTTCAAGACATGGTCCTGGAAGTTTGGTATCTTCAGTACAAAATGTCACTCGAAATGGGGCCTTTAAAGCTCTAACAAAAGGGCCTGGCCTCAGTCTGTACCGTATAAAAAACAAACAACAATATTATTGCATATGTACGAACAATTATTATAGTCGAAATGGTTACCGTGTATGAGCGTTAGTAATTTTGAAAGCCACACTTTCGATACGACTTTATAATTTAATTATAATTATGTACTTCCATATTGAGTTTCATTGAGATGTCTGTAAAGCGACCTTATTGAGTAATATCAACAGGAGACGTACCCAGTCCACAAACTGGAGGTCCAATTCAACTTGAATTCTGAGCAGCAGCAGGAGTCGATGAAACTGGCAGAAATTGAGGTGAACCGAACCTGGTCTGCATTTTTTCTGTTGTATTTGGTTTTGCTTACGGATAAATCCGGGAAGTATATCCTTTAGATTATTCGTTCGAATGTATTGCTGTGTAAATCACGGTCGCAACTAAAAGTAAGTCAATAAACGAATTAAAGTACTTTGAGAGAAAAATAACATTTATTTATTCATAGCGCTGTAATAATAGGCAGGTAAAATCATGCTGATCGACAACGTCAGCAAATTTATTGTTTTATCGGTTACTTATAATCCATTGGTATAAAGAAAGTAGTTTACTTTTTCAGTATAACCACCACTTATAAATTACAGCCACTGAATATTCAAAAACCACTTAACAAAACTGATGAAATATAATTATTGCAACAAAAAATCAATAACATTCAAATAAATGATCATGAAGATTATCGAATTTATAAAACTTCTTGGGACCGGAGTGAGCAAATTATGAAAGAAATAAGTAAGTAGTGTTTGAATGAACGTGTAATTCTTATTCGACAGTAAAATTCAAAAAATAAATAGAAGCCTTTCAACTCATGACAAAGCAAGCTCAGCGAGCTACACTTGTGCTTAAGCAAGATATCCCCCTTCACTAAACGCGTGGCAGGACCACATTTCTACAACTGACTACTAACTACTGACTACAAGAGTAATAAAATAAATAAAACTTAAACTTACTAAAATGCATCAATCATAATTCGATGGTACGCACTATAACGAAGTCGATGCAGTCCAAAAACGAACGTTAAATTCTGGAAATTATTAAGATTTTTGGTTCTTCAGCAATTCCCACATAATTTGCAAATTCAGCAACAGTGTCGATAGTCAAGGTAAAAAATGTACAATCAAATGTAACACTAATTCACGTGAGGCTCATTATGTTGAAATCTTATTTAAATCAAGATTGTTACTATAACAAGCAAGTGATGCGTTGAAAATACTAAATTGCTCACAGAATGAAGTTGAAAGTGTAAAGTTGTGCTTAAAGTTTACACTTTTAGATCAACACGTACCTACACAGATTACAAACTATCTACTGCTAGAGTTTTTGAACTCCGCGGTTTCTTGCAGTATTTTGAACGTAATTTGTGAAACGCTCCCTGAATGTTTCACGCATGCCCAGTCCCATTTAGTCCTGTTTACTTAACTGGCAGGTAGCTGTAAGCGTGTGCATAGAAAAGCCTGGTCCCATCTGGTCCTATTTGAGGGGTGGTATGTATACCCTAATAAACAAGCCTGGTCCCATCCGGTCCCATTTGTATATTTACATGACTTCCTTGCACAATAAGTCAAATGGGACTGAACACTCAAAATTAGCCTTTTTTGCATGTTCGGTCCCGTCCCATTGGGTCCTATTCGGTCCCATGTTTAGGTGGACCCCTTTAGTACAGCTGCGTTAGTCTCACATTATGCGATAGAATACATTATAAAAAATATATTTAACATTATAAATTATGCATTGCAATTTGAGATTCTTATAATTTAACATTCGCCTATGCATATATTATGAACATGCTAATACATCTTTGAAATAGTTTTTTTTCAAAATTTTTATTTCTGTTTTATACAGTACACTTATTTAACACAGCTTATTTTAATTCCAGCACAAATTAGAAATAGTATATTCTATAGTTTGTCAATCATGATATATAATATCTATTAACCACCACAATAATATTTCTCTATTCATTCTCTGTGATAATATATAAATACAGAATCATGTATAATTAAACCATATAACTTAAAATTAAAGTAAGCAAACAACAGAGAAACTTCTCGATTTGCTATCTAAATTTAAATAATTGCAACTTTTTGCACTATCTAAAAATATTTAATTACAATGTTTTGCGGTGTTCAAGAGAATGTAAATATAATATTTATTACTATTATTTGTCGTTTCTGCTTATCAGATTAAAAACTTAAAGCGAAATAATATTATATTATTATTCAGTAAAGTAAATTGGCTACTTTTGAAAAATACGATAGCAAGCCGTGAGTTGTTTAAAAGTGTTAAGATGTGATGTTTGTGAAACTAATTTGTTACAGTTGTATCACTTTGGACATTTTCCCTCTGCATGCTGAATTATTTTCAAAAAATCTACTTTTAATCTGAAAGTAACCTTAACAGCAGGATTTCGTACCCCACGATTAGTGATTATCCATGCAAGGATTATCTTTCAAGCAGAGCCAACTCGAAGTTGTCAAGAAATCAATGTTCAATGCAGGAATTATTCAACTTTTGCCAAATGACACCCTTGAGAAATTGAAGAACATAAATAGAAAATTAGATTAAACAGTTGCGTTTAACCAAAAATATCGTTTGAAGCAATTAATCAAAATCTTCGAAGAAAATTACGCGAGCAGACTTTCAAGGATGATGTCCAACCATTGTCGAGCATGGCAGCTGTGGAACTCATCCCGCCTAGCAACGACAATTTAATATGTAGCAGTATGTACAGTTCTGACAACAAAAGTAGTATTTTGAAGTAGACACTATAACTATTGCGTAGGGGTATACTATACATTATACAATCACCATAACAAAATGACTATAAGTGATGCCTAATGGTTTTTTGGGATTATTTATTCAGTGCTCCTGAAAGCACATTGCTCCACAAAGCATGTGTGACAAGACAGCGTAACAACGCTTAGCGAGAACAAATCAAGGTTAAGAATTAAACCTTTATCCTGCATTAAAAATTCGTGCGTATTTTACGATACGGATTAATTATAAGCTTTAATTATGTTTTTTGTGTTAATAATATATGGCTTTATCAGTCCTTGTTGAAGGCTTGTAAGCATTTTAGTCCAGCCCGCCAGCCCTTAACGTTACATGCCATCTGAAATTCCCATAATTATACATTTAAACAGGAGTTTGCGCCAAATAAAACTTTTTTCAGCCTTTTATCAAAATAGTACAAGAAATATTGCTGTTTAAATACCTTTACACATAGTTGACCTGAACAAAACTCTTTAAACACACCACCAGACATTTTCTTTACGAACGTCAAGGCTGTGTCTGTTGAGTGCAGAAGCAGATTGAATATTTGGACTGTCAAAATTTAGCAGCTTCTTCCAATAGTTCCAATTTCAGATTTATTTTATTCATCACAACCCAATTTATACGGATCAGTGGAGCTTGAGTCTGAGAAAAAAACATACATTTATTTATTGATTAGTATTAAATGAATAGGATTTAATTTCGTGTGTTTTTTACAACCTGTTTCAACATACTAAAAATATAACAAATAAATCGTCACACACAGTCATCTTTAAAATTTAACTTTAAACCACAGTACAAGAAAGTCATGAATTATCGTAATTAAATTTTGTGATATTAAATGTGGGTTGCTCTTAAATAAACAAAAAAGTCTTACTCTTATAGATGGATGAAGATTTTGATTTTCCATGGCTGTAAGTTGGTTCGTATAAAATGTGTGAACAAAAATAAAATCAAACGTGATGAATACAACTTAAACAGGTTATGAGCGTAGCTAGTAACTATTGATGTCTTGCCGGAATATTGATTTGACTGTTGTTGCAATGTCAGAGGCGAGAAGTGAAATGAACTGAAATGAGTTCTGTACAGAGTCTATACAGCTCACAAGATAATATCGTGGGTGAAGAGTCATTCTGTCGTAAGTCCAGTGCACGGCTAAAATCATTCTGTCGCAAGTCCATACGATTCTTAAAGTCATTCTGTCGCAAGTCCATTCAATTGGTAGCAGCTACTGTCGAGGTCACTTCCGTGTTGTCTTATGCATTAGGGGGAGGGGGTGGGGGGGGGGTATATTACTGACTGTGTTGTACTCATGACGTACACTTAGGGGTCGTCCACAAAAGACGTTATAAAAATTCCATTCCTAAAAACTGCAAAATGTTCTATTTACATGTTTTTCAAAAGTGTAAAATGTTCTACCTACATGTTTCTCAAAAAAGTAAAATGTTCTATCTTGATGTTCCTCAAAAGTGTAAAATGTTCTACCTACATGTTTCTCAAAAGTGTAAAATGTTCTATCTTGATGTTTCTCAAAAGTGTAAAATGTTCTATCTACATGCTTCTCGAAAGTGTAAAATGTTCTATCTTGATGTTTCTCAAAAGTGTAAAATGTTCTATCTACATGTTTCTCAAAAGTGTAAAATGTTCTATCTACATGTTTCTCAAAAGTGTAAAATGTTCTATCTTCATGTTTCTCAAAAGTGTAAAATGCTCTATCTAGATGTTTCTCAAAAGTGTAAAATGCTCTATCTAGATGTTTCTCAAAAGTGCAAAATGTTGTATTTACATGTTTTTTGAAAGTGCAAAATGTTCTATCTTCATGTTTCTCAGAAGTGCAAAATTTTCTGGAAATTGAATTTTTATTACGTTTTTTGTGGACGACCCTTAAGTGTACGGCATGAGTACATCACAGTCAGTAACATTACGTCTTTTGTGGACGACCCCTAAGTGTACGTCATGAGTACATCACAGTCAGTACCATTACGTCTTTTGTGGACGACCCCTAAGTGTACGTCATGAGTACATCACAGACAGTACCATTACGTCTTTTGTGGACGACCCCTAAGTGTACATCATGAGTACATCACAGTCAGTAATATACCGCCCCCCCCCTAATGCATAGGACAACACTGAAGCGACCCTTGACAGTAGCTACCAATTGAATGGACTTGCGACAGAATGACTTTAAGAATCGTATGGACTTATTGCGACAGAATGATTTTAGCCGTGCACTGGACTTACGACAGAATGACTCTTCACCCACGATATGCATTTACTTTCTATTATATTTACTGTGCCGTCAATCTCAATTGACGCTTTAATCCTGCTCTTGCGATTCAACTTTGTTTTGATATTTTAAGCCAGTCGTTGCACCGTTGCACCCCTGCACCTGTAACTTGGCAGGTGTGCACTACAAACTGGTCAGGTGAGCCCTTTCTAATCTTATTAAATTCTTTGAGTAAAGTCTTAGAGTCAATGTTGTATTGTCACCGTCTGCCATCTCCGTCCCGCAAGAAAGGGTTTTATATTCCAGCGAGGTACATAAACTTTAATTACTTTCTAAATACAGAAACGTATATGATTTCAGGGACAAGAGAAAAGAATGCTTTTGACAACACCTGCTATCCCTCTGCGTGTATTTTCAGTTTCAGTGGAAAATCAAAACGGTCAATATCCAATTTATAAGCTTAAAATAAAATAAGCGACCTCCAATAAAGCATAATACACAACTGAACTGACAGGGATTTGTGCATGAAATTTTAAGCATTTTTAAAGGGAGCTAGATGCTTTATTTTTTTTTTATTTAAAAAATGCAAAAACTTGTATTAAATTACAGCAGTTTGTAGCAGTAAATATTCTATTACTATGTTTGATTTTGGGATTATGATGTTTTTTAAAATTTGCTTGTATGTAGTGCAAATTAGGTTTAGTTCAAATTGAATGCTGAGGATATTATTTTATAGTGGGCAATGGTATTTATGAATTAAATGTATGAGAATCGCAGCACTTTTACATTATTACGCAACATTAAAATGGCAATGCTAGGCGGCCACACGTATATCGTTAAGGTAAATTAGTACTATGAATTAAATACACGATTGTGCTGAGCTTTTTATGCATGCTTTATTTCAGCTTTCACTGAACACAAAAAATTTGATGAATCATATTAATTTATATCTATTGAATTAGGTACTACAAAATTTCTGTGAATTTTGTGTGATTATTTTATAGTTTGTTAACCTATGACATACTGGCTCGAACTACACACAATAATTTTTATTACTACATTTATTTCCATTAGTGTAGTTACTACTAAATTTTACCTAACATTAAAACCGTTTTCATGCATTAAATATTTGATTTTTTGGCACGGGATTGCATACAAGTTAAGAAAAATGGGAAGTTTTGATTTGCGGGATTTGTGTCCCGCGTAAAGTGGAAGAAAAGAAATTTAATTCACCACCCGCATTACGCATCTTTTAGAGTCTTCACAAACGATTTAATTATGAGTGGAATGCGGATACAAACTTTTAAATATTGAATTTTTCTTTAATTATGAAATTAACTTTTTTGGTAATGTTTCCGGCAACATTACTTGCAAGCATCAACATAAATGTTACTTCAATATAGCATTATTTACTATAGTTTCTAAGTTTCTAATATATGAAATAATATTTGGGTGTATCTTATCCGAATCATCTTTGCATTTTATTAAATTTAATGAGCATTTTATTTTTGCGTATTTAATACACAAGTTTGCTGTTAATTATAATTTAACATTTTTTTTTATATTCAACCATATAAAATACACTAAATTAATTTCGAAAAGAATTAGTACACATTTAAAAATTATTTATTAAGTTTTAAACGATTGTAATTATTATACTGACAAAATTAGTTCAGCACTTACAATAAAATTAGTATAGGTTTAATTTTTTATTAAGACTTTTGTTTTTGATTGGTTCTCATAACAAAAATCAAAAATGTTTGCGAAAAACGCAATAATGCATAAAAAGGTTTTTAGATTTTAAAGGAAGACCGTCACAGTATCAGTTGGAACAACTCTACACATTTATATCCAAGTACATAGATAACCTTCAGAGACGTAGATTCTGAATAAATGCTTATACATAAAACCTGGGTGGTTTTTAAAAGTGTGTTTTTTTCACGTTTCAGGAAGCAGATATACCAGTACATTGACACTCTAGTTTGAAGTGTAATTACTTTTCTAAACAAACGCCAACCATAATTGTTAGCTATCATGTTGTAATGAAGAATTTCATGTTAAAATTAAATTCTAAGTAAAGTAGTTTGACAACTTCGAATAAATTATGCATACTTCATTCAATGAAAAAAAAATCGTACTATTTCACAAAACTATAAAATAAATAAATAATTCCTAATCAGTCTGAAAGGTAACTTTTATAGTTACGTTCAGTAGCAGAACTTTGCGGGATTCGTAAAAGAAGAAAGTTTAAGGCCTTTGTTATTTATTAGTACTTTTCCGTGTACCTGCTCACCATGGTCTATGAATAGAGGGGTGAGCTTTTGAGCAAGGATAAACAGTGAAGCAAAAGCAAAGTATCAAGGTTGGAAAGTTAAAATACGCTTTTATAATTAAACTGTTATAGCTGGTATTAGAATAAACATATAGAAACCATAAATACTAATTTTTGCTGCTATTCAAATACAGACAAAAGTAAGTTCACTGGGTACTTTCGTGAATACAGCAGAATGTTGTCAATCACAATACCAGTCCTGGTCACTTTCTGTAAATAATTATTCTGTAAAATTTGTATGACTGGGATTTGAGGAGCACAATTAAGCATGAATAGTATTTGTTAAAAAGGTACAAAAGCATTTCCAAGAAGCCCTTACAATTTGTGTATCTTGTCGACCTTTCTAATTATAATTTATCCTTATTAGTCTGACTTGTACTTTTAAACTTCCGACCTACTCTGCGCTGTACCTTTCATCAATTCCTAAGGCGCAGGCACCTAGTTGCCAACAATAATTATTATCATATGGCTTATGAAATTGAACCTCAAAAACGTACTTTTTCTAAATTTTAAAATTCGGCGCCGGATTTGCGGGACGGGGGCCCAAAATAGATGGTGAGCTTACAGCGAATATTTGCCTTAATAAAAAAAGATCCCTATTGTATGAACGATCAAAATACGACAGCACCTAACTCTCTTTCTCCCTATTCCTATCAAATTTTTTATTTTATTTAAAACTATGGTCGCACACACAGTTTTATATCTTGGCGGGACCCGCGGGACAGACGGAAGACTGCAGGAATGTTGACGGCTGGGCTTCAAACCCTCAGGCTTGGAAAGATATGTGCTCGTACGAATTTTTCAAGTACAAAGATGTATGTACGAATGAATTTATCAATTCATGACCGTATGTATTTACGTTTATGTGAATGTATGTATGTATGATTGTATGCATGTTTATATGTATGTATGTACGCGCATGTATGCATGAATGGATGTTTACACGTATGTTTGTATGCACGCATGTATGTGTGTACGTATGCATTTATGTGTATTAGTAAACTTTGAATAACGTCATTTATGGACAATCCCTGTACGCACGCTTGAAAAATTCAATAATAAGGATATTTGTTCACCTAAATTTCAAACTAATGGCATGGCGATCTCTAAAATGGTAAAATTTGTGTGACGTCATTCATAGACAAATTCTGCATGCGTACTAGTAAAATCTTATGTTACAGATAAATGTAAACCTAATTTGTGAACTAATGATAGCGCGGATCCCTAAAATTATAACATTGGTATGACGTCATGTTTGGACAATCCCTGTATGCATACCAGCAAAATCCTGTGTTAAGGATATATGTCAAACTAATTTAGTAACTTATGACAGCGGGGATCTCTAAAATAGTAAAAGTTGTATGACGTCATTTCTGGACGAACTCTGCATTTACACAATAAAAATATTAGGTTGAGGATATTGGTCAATCTTATTTCTGAACTCATGACAGCAGAGATCCCTAAAATGATGAAATTTGTATGACGTCATTTATGGACGATCCCTGCTTGCATACTAGTAAAATCCTATGTTGAGGATAAACGTCAACCTAATTACTGAACCAATGGCAGTGGGGATCCCTAAAATGGTAAAATTTGTATGACGTCATTTGTGGACATTCCCTGCATGCACACGAGTAAAATTCTAGGTTAAGGATATATGTCAAACTAATTTCTAAACTAATGATAGTAGGGATCCCTTAAATGGTGAAATTTATATGACGTCATTTGTGGACGATCGCTGCATGCATACTAGTAAAATCCTATGTTTAAGATAAACGTCAACCTAATTACTAAAACAATGGCAGTGGGGATCCTTAAAATGGTAAAATTTGTATGACGTCATTTATGGACGATCTCTGCATGCACACGAGTAAAATCTTATGTTAAGGATATATGTCAGCCTAATTTCTAAACTAATGATAGTAGGGATCCCTAAAATGGGGAAATTTACGAAAGATTAAAGGTGGGTAGCTCGGAAAATGTAATACGAACATCATTTGTGAACGCTCCTTGCGCACTCTGTTTCGTATGTCGCTGAGGTACACGGTATCAAAACAGTGTAGAACATGCGGTAAACGTATTGCCTACGTACCTACCTACCTACTTTCATGGTCAAGTATGTATTTGCATGTAAAGAGTACCGACTTTCGTTTTTCTCAAAAAGTTAAAAGCTCAAAATCGCTAAAAAAGTTGGTCCTTATAACCGTTAATTGTAAAAAATTGGCTAATCCGATCGACCTAAAAAACAATAGGGCACTTTGCGCTCGCTTTTTTTGTTATTTAAAAATTGTTCGAAGGAAATTAGTTAAGAATTGTGACTTGTAGAGCATGACCAACAGACAGACCCGGCATCGACAGACAGACAGACGGACATGACCATTTTAACAGATGCTTGCTCGGCATCTAAAAACCGTAGGCTACATTCAAAATGTTAATTGTTTAATAAGATAGCGCATACTTTGATGCTACTATTGTAATTCTAATTACTTGTCGTATTTTTTAATTTTTGATTACACAATCGACGAAGAAACGAAAATGCGTTGTTTTAAAATTTTACAAAAGCAAATATGTATCTTTTGAAAACTTTATCAGGCTTACACTCATCGTCAGAATAAGTTTTAGGTGATAATCTGTATTCAGTTCTGATTTTCAAACATTTTTGAGGAATACATGGATTTGCTTAAAGAAATTTTTTAGAAAGATGTAGTTTTATTTTTAAACGGATTATACTTAGAATATGGCAAAAACTACCAAATTCTTTGTAATTTCATTAAAGGGAACTAATAATATAATTAATTATGCAACATATTCCCAAACAAAATATTTTCCGCAATGTTTCTGCAAACTTTCTAATAAGTATTGAAGCTACAATCTTTTCATGGCTGTGCATGACAGTTTCAGTGCTTTAAATTCACTTTAACTGCTAATATTCAAGTAAATATTGTAGTAATTACCTACACCTAATAGTTCATTCCAGGATTTTTGCCAACACAAAAATAATTATAATTTTTATTTACTGTAGTAGAAAGCATTACACAGAAAATTCAATACTAATTAAGTTACATTAAAAATAAACATGCATTTCTCACGACACCGAGTAGGTAATTTAACATAATTACAAAATAAAAATTAAGCTCTGAATACAGCCGCAAACTTGCGCATGAAATATATACAGTTCCTCTCAAGTATTTACTATTTCATCCGAATTTCAATGTAGGCAGCAACAGGATCCAAAACTCGTCGTGTTTCTGAAATAAATTAAATAAATATTATTGAACTAATGAGACACATCGATTTGAACACAGAATTTTAATCATATTAAAAAATAATGTTAAACAATAATTTAGTTGTATGCTGCAAAAAAACCAAATTACCTTCGATTTCTTGGGCACTCATATTAGAAGTGTCGAATTCCAATATGATCTTCGTGCGGTGAAAAACTTTCTGAAATCCAAGAACAGCTGTCACTTTCGAGCCAAAACTTATAGGACATTTTCCCCAAACGTTGATTTTAAATTCTTTTAAATCTGTGAAATAGTTAGACAATATTTATCACGTTACAGGCTGTGGCTATATAAATAGCATTTCTACAAACCCAGAAGCAGAAAATATGAAAACACTTACTCTTACAGTCCCCAATGTATGGCTGCTCCCGTTTAAATTCATCTTCAGAGTCTGACTCTACAAATTCAGAATCATTTTCGTCCATGTCAAAATATGCAACTATTTCTTGAGCGGAAATCCCAGTAAAAAAATCGTCCACCCTCTCTGGATCCCAATTAAGATAATATGTTGTAATTTCAAATCTCTCTAATTTTGGAAATGCAGCCCAGACCCAGTTCCGAAGATCAGTGTCACTTATAACGTAAATATCAAAATGTGTCACATTTGGGAACAATTTTGAAATGTTTCGGTCATCTGATGGTAATTTATTCAATAGTAAAGTAGTCACTGTTGGGAGAGTATCACCAGGAATAATGGTAACTCCGTCCGGCCCAAGATGCTCCAAAGAGAAGAATTTCATCAGCCTATAACGAGTATGATCCCTATCTCCTAGCCTCAAATCAACTTGACGAAGACGCGGAAAATAATTCGCTGGAATGTTGTTGTTGTTGTTGTTACTGCCTTGATGTTTCAAAACAAGCGCATCCATGTCGGAAACATTCTCTTCATCAGTGGCAGTTATTTCACCAGATTCAACTCCCTGCCCAACGATATCATTTAAGAAATAGAATTGGTGATTGTTTGTTCCTACATTCGTCTTTAAATCACACAACTTAAGATTTTCCAAATTAGGAAGCGGAGGTATGAAATAATCGTGAAATAATTCTGTGTGATCTAAATCCAGTTCCAGATATTTCAACGAGTCCTTGTTTCCACTCAAAATGACGTTGATAGCCTTCCACACAAACATACATTTTCTAAAATGCATCAGAGGGACTTTGAATTTCTTGAGTTGAATACGAGGAAGCTTATTGTCCAAAATTGTATCTGTTAGAAGTTTTGTAAATTTCTTAATTGTTTTCAATTCGAGAAATTTGGGACCGTAGCGTAAATCTTGAATAAGATGACATTTTTCTATACAAAGCAACTCCTCGAGTGCTGCTTGGCCTACACAGTGAATTGCACGCAAGCGTGGGCAAACATTTATCAGCTCTTTAAAAAATGTGATCTTTACTCCAGTATATATTTCGTCACACCCAGGGAAAATCTCTTTTATTCCAATTGTTGACGGCGGAGGGTAAAATACGGGCTCAAGCTATTCCGCTTTCGTTTTCCTGTATCCCATTTGTACAAAGTCATAGAAATCTTGAAAATCCAAGCAAACTAGGTAAGGCATGTGGACGTAGAGGAGATTTGCAAGAGCTTTTTTTGAGATTAAGCCGCTGATCCTAAGTTTTCGGATTTTCTTTCCGAACAGAGATAGGAATTGCAGCAAATCTTGTTGATTCGAATCTGGAATGTCAGAAGAAGCCGACGAAGCTGAAGCAGAAAACAGATTCCAAGTTCCTTTGTAACATTCTAAGTGAAAGTGAATGCTCGTAGACGGGAATTTTGGAGAAATAGATATTAGTTGAGACAGATCCGAGAGGAAGGACCTGGGATTGTAAACATTAAAAAATGTGCAGGGACCACCAAAATGAGGAACTTGAGCCACTGCGATCCCATCCTCATCAAGGGTCAATAAACCAAAGTTTAGATTTATTTCGCACAGGTTTCGTTTGAGCAGGACGGACGTGGCTGCATCTCGCCAGCATCGATTCACTAAGCGGAAACTTAGGAGATCTTGAGCAGTGAGTATTTCTAGGTTGTCCAGTATGTGTGGAAGAAGCTGTATGCACATTAGTATAGTAAAAGATTAAACAAAATAATACATGGATTCAAATATTTCAAATAAACTGTAAAATCTTATTAGGATTTGGTTTCAGGCTATATCTTCAAAATTTTTAAAGTTTTAGAGTTCTCGTTTAAATTGTTAGTTAACTTACATCATCTGTAAATATATTAACGCATGGTTCTACAACAACATCTTCAGAGATGGTCACTTGGGATGCATCTAAACCTAAAACAGCGGCATCAATACCTGTGTCGCTGGGCTTCTTATCTTGTGTACAAGTGTCAGTCCTTAGTCGTTTTGAATCTGAACTTAAATGAGAACTCATTATTTTGTTAGTTGACATACTGCAGGAATTACAGTTGAGCTTGAAACGCAAATGCAGAAAAATGTCAACAATTTCCAACAACTGTGAAAAGTGTATTAGAAAATTTTAAACAAAAACTAAAGTTTATTAATGGAAATACAAAAGTATTTTTTACAGCACTGTTGCACCATTTTATTAGATACTATGACGAATTTAATTGTAACTGAACTTGACTGGAACTGGAAATATAAAGCAGAGTGAATATTCTGAATTTTGTAACTTGTACAAGTTAAGAGTAATAAAAATAGAAATAGATTCTTACCTGGAAAAGATTAAACTAGTATAGTTGGTGTTGGCTTGAAATTGCCGCGAGTCCTCAAGGACTGTCAGACAAAAATAGAAAGGTTAAATGCACTATAAAATAGAAAGCTCACGCTGAATGAAGCTTCAAGTTTGAGACGGAGACTAAAAGAAAATCCACTTAGCGAGAGGGTACTTTGTATTTCCAGAGATATAAAAAGGTTTATAGCTGCCGGTTAGAAAACTACACTTTGTATTGTTCCTACATTCCCTTTCCTGTAACCCTAAAATACAAAGTGAATGAAACATCAAAATGAACTAACTAAGCTCAAATGTTGAATGTTCACTTAAAATCGAAATGTGGTATATACATAGTTTTTTTCCAATAGGATGGTATTTTACGACGCAGCAAAATTGGTTTTTCGACTAAATATAATGGTTATACCCTTCGTCTAATAAATTTTATGAAAGAAATATCCTATGTACATCCTGGACAGTGCTATCTTTCAGATGATGGTAGGGTGGAAATAATTTCCATTAAGCTGATCATCTTCCTTTAAAGGAGTTACGTGTACTTATGCACGATCGTTTAAATTGCAGTTTTAATCAGCACCCAATCCGTCTATCTGCCCATACCCATTCACTGCTCCCAACAATACTCACATGCCCTTAAGGCATCATCAGCTCAGCAAGAGATAGCAGGTGCTGCCTCTCCGTGGGTCGTAGGTACTTGTGTTCGGAAGGCTTGCATGTCGTATGTGAAGTACCAAAATGATCCCTATATACCTATTTTTACCTAAAAGCAATATCAACAATCTACAAAAATATTCAAATATGTCTTGAGAGCATTTAAATAGAACATTTTCAGCTTTTCAAAAACATGTAATTAAATACAATAATTTACACTTTTTCAACACATGGAATAAAATTATGTCTTTTTAGCCTATGTGTGTATATTGTACTCCTGGAAAAAATACTGGTTTTTAGATGCTGAGCTTAAGCATCTATTGTAATGGTCATGTCCGTCCGTCCGTCCGTCCGTCCGTCCGTTGGCCGTACACTACAGGTCACAGGTTACAACCGATGTTCATGAAAAACATAGTATACGAACAGAAATGCGACTGGGCAGGTCTGTATTGTTTTTTAGTTATAATTAGTCTAACCAGTTATCCACAATAAATTGATTACTGGACCTATGTCAGAAATTTGTAAATTGGAGAGGCTAAAAACGGCTGAACCAAATAGTTGAGGCAACTGAAAGAGGCGGCTGACAAAGATAAAGCTGCCCTTGTTTGCATGTAAAATTTATCCTTGCCAGCCTTCTCTTTCGGTTGCCGCTACTATACATACCTACCACTGAACGAACGTACCCAGGTACGATCGGCCTACGCTTCTCACTCTTAGCATTCCAACCCGTGTGCATAAATACCATACGAAATTGAATGTTAAGGAGCGTTCACAAATGATGCTATCTCAATTTTCTGACCCACCCACCCATTTCCACTGATGTTAAACATAATGCAAACGGGGAATTTTCATATGCACGTACCCATTTAAATGATATCACCAGTTGTAAAAATGGAGTGTAGATGGTGACGGATCGGTTATAAACGACGTCCTCCACCATTAATATTTTTTCCAGCCTTATAGATTATAGATATTTTTTAATTCAAATTCTACTTATCGTTTTTCGACAATTAGTATTTGCATTGAGCAACTCTGAAATTTTTCCTTATACATTGTGAGGGACCGTCCGTTAATGACGTCTTTCAAAAATATCATAATTGTAGGTACCCCCTTCCCCCTCCCTTTTAATTATTTAATCATTTGTAGATGCTAAGCACATAATAATGAGGTCCTTCAGTGTTATTGATATCAAGGGATCGTATATAATGACGTACTTTAAATTCAATAGTTTTTAAAACCTCCAGTACCAATTTTAAATGTTTTTCCATCCTATATTGACTACATGTTACGGACTTACCTATATGAGTTATAAATAGTCCGGAATTGTCTATAAGGCATGGTCCATAAATGATGTCATTCAAATTTCACGCTTTTTAGGACCGACCCACCCCCATGTCATTTCAAGTCATATTAGGGATTTAGACCCACCCACCCCCTAGTATGACATCACTGATGTCATATTTACTAATACAGGGTGGGCCATTTATTACAAAAGATTCTAACATGCCATAAATTATAAGTTTGTCATTTGATTTTAATAAACAATATACCAAAATAAAGTCAATTTCTGGGAGATTTGTTTGACACCTCATTTATTTAATCAGTTAGGAATAAGTTACAAAATGGCCTAACCAACAAAAATCATAGTTTTTAGATTTTTTGGTCAATCCTAAAATTAAGTTTTAATTAAAAATATTTTAACAACTTCCATTTAAAATTAAATCGTAAAACAATTCAGACTATAAACATTTGACTTTAAATATCCCAACAGAAAAAAACCTAGCAAACATTTAAAAATTTCTAAATTTTTTTGAAAATTTTCACATTTTAAAATGTTTGCCAGGTTTTTTTCTGTTGGGATATTTGAAGTCCAAAGTTTCTAGTCTGCATTTGTTTACCCTTTAATTTTAAATCAAAGTTGTTACAAAACAATTTTAGGATTGTCGAAACAAATCTAAAAACTGTGCTTTTTGTTAGTTAGGCCATTTTGTTACTTATTCCTAACAGATTTAAATAAATGAGGTGTCAAACAAATTTCCCAGAAATTTTCCTTATTTTGGTATATTGCTCGGTTTATTCGAATAATAAACTTGGCTTTTATAGCCTGTTACAATCTTTCGGAATAAATGGCCCACGAGCGTCATCCGCCATGCCGTTAGAGAGATTTTTGATAAATTTGTTTTGTAAAAAGAGCGTCCATAAAACTTTGAATTGCTTAACAAGAATGGGTATTTTATTCAAAAAATACTTTTTAGAAAAACCGAAAAATGCCTGAAAATTATTTTTTTAAACTAATTTTATTCTTTTAAAAATAATTTACGCACAATTTTTTAAAATAATAATTAAATAATGAACCATTTTCAAATATTCTGACTTCAAAAACAAATAAAATTTAGAACCTTGAAATTTTTTTCGAAATTTTGAAGGAACCGGGGTATGATCCTTTAAATCGAAAGAAAAAAAATATTTCGGAATTTTAAATTTTGTTTTTGAATTATATGTTAAAATGGCCTTTTATGCACAATTTAAACAAGTTGAGCATACATATTTTTGGATTCAAAATGCTTGTTTCTTGCAAATATAAATTTAATCTACGGAAACATCGGATGACATCATCCAAGCCCGTTTGAGGGACCCACTGTGTCATTTAAGTCACCTTTTCCTGAATTGAGGGACCCACCTAAACGATGACATCATTTATGGACCATGCCTAATGACATAGTTAGACCAATATGGACCACCACTATTGACATACCATAGTTTCTAGTATCCCCAGTCCCAACTTTAAACTTGTTTCCATCCTAATTTAACAACATGTCACGGACGTAACTATATGTGTTATCGATATTCAGGGATTGTCCATAATGACGTCATTCAAATATTATAGTTTTTAGGACCCCCACTGTTAACATCAAAATATTTTCCAACTTATTTTCAATTGCTTGCCACGTGCAAAAATATTCCAGCGTTTTTTAACTACATGCCACGTACTACTATATGGCTTATTGATGGTAAGAAAGCCTTCATAAATGACGTCATTTGTGAATAGTCTAATTTATAAAAAACTTTCAGCTATATTTAACTACATGCTACGCATATTCGTATGTCTTATTGATTGTAGGGGAGCTTCCATAAATCTTATACCACCTTCAAGCGTAACATAAATTGTCTTGCGCCTTTTTTGAAGCTCAGCATCTACTTCGGGCCAGCCCACGGTCGACAAATCCGGCGCGAAGCGCCGGATTTTTCATCTTACAACAGTTTAGAGTCGCTCTTCCCCGTCAAAATACTCGGGTCAAAATCTTCGCCTTCGCTCCAGGAATTCAGACGAAATGAATCGATGTTTATTTGATCTTCTTGCGTTCCATAGCGTCTGTGCTTGAATTTAACGTGACGGTTGAAAGTTAAAACTATGTTGAAAGGCAAAGCTGACTGAGTCTGCATCGGATGCAGTACAACTGAGTATTTTGAGTTTTTCTCGGCTTTCCTGGTCTAGATCTCAGTATAACAAGAGTATCAGTTGCCCGAAACTCATCTTTTTCGGAGCAACTGCGGTCTACTACAATACTAGCAACAATTAATTCCCCGTCTTATAATTCTTGAGAATCTTTTATCTGATGGCCCTCGCTGATATTAACAGCATCAGAGTCAGCATTTCGTTCAACGGAAACGGATTCAGCTGACACTGGTGACGATAACATTTGTTTTGAAGATTGAATTTCGTTTGGATCAGAAAATTTATCACTATTTTCATCCCTATTTTCTTTTCTTCTTGTCGTATCGTCATTTCCGGGGATGTTGCATCATTTAAGTGGCTTAGCTTTGATTATTGAAATTTTTAAATGCCTTTTTTTGGCAATTTGTATTGCCTTCATTGAGTGCGCTATCACTTTCAGGTATAGGTTTGTAATTCATTTGAATTTTTTGAGGTATTTGCATAAGAAATTTTTAGAATTATTGGTATTAGTATTTGCACGTAGGTCTTCTTTACATAATGATATTCAGCAGCAGTATTGCCCTTGCATTTGGAAAGCTAACGTATTATTGTGTTTGGAATTCCCTGAGATGGAAACATGCTTAATGAACCTAGAGAATAAAACGTGATTATTATTATACCTTGAGGAAATAAATGCAAGAATAAATTTGACTTTAAATGACATTTTTAATCCATTTATTAAATTTTTTTGCAACGTCATTACAAAGCGCGTAGTGGTAGCTATTCGAGGATCCACTTTAATAGCCCACCACCATTTATATAATATGCACTAATATCATTAATGTATTGAATCCACCCAAATCCTATGAATTGAAAACATGTTTGTATTTTTTTACTGTGCCTTAAAGGCAAATACTATTATAGTATTATTGTAATAAAAATACAGTCTCTCTCTCTCTACTAAACTTAACACAAAATAAACGATCAATCAAATAGCCAGTGGAATATAACTAACTAAACAAAATTAATCCATAAGTGCTAAACAACACAATTAAAATAAGTTAAAAGTAATCATTAATTAACATTCTGACTTGTGTGTTCTTAAATATCTTGAAAATAGCCAGTGGAATATTAATAGTATATAACAAAATCAATCCATAGGTACAATTTTTTTAAACTTTGAATTAAATTGTTCAAGCTTCAAACAAAGACATTTTCATCCAGTTAATTCATTATGGTTACAAGTACGACTAACCTTAGGTTAAGAACTTGAATACATTTACAAGAACTGTGTAATAATAATAATAATAATAGTGAATAGTAATAATAAATTCCAAAAATCGGTAATGACATAAAATATTGCAATTTCAGAATCCATAGTGACAAGTGCGACTTGGATGCCGGGCTGAGGCACTACTGGCTCCAGCTGTGAACCGCCAACTGGCAGGCGAACAATTTCTCGTCCCGGAGCAATCAATTTTGGAGCTGGTAGCGGTCCTCCTGATGCACCCTGGACAACCTGACGATTATTGAATTTAGGAACGCGTTTCGGTCTGACCAAAGGATGATGAACGATTTTCGTTCGAGCAACAGTAACACTGCCACTGCTAGATGCCTGTTCCGCATCGCTCTCGCCTCCATGATGATTTGCCATCAGGAAGTTAACTTGGTTTTGCAGGTCTTTAATTAGGTTGTAGTTCCTCTTGTTCTCTTCGTCGTTCTTTGCAATCGCCATGTCCCTGGCATGATTTTCTGTGTTCAAATCTTGACAAAATTTGATAAAGCCAGCGTGTCGAGCATCACTTAATTCCCGATCCCTATCGAGAGCCGCGGCTACCTTTTCCAATAACTTATAGGTTTTTTCTGAACCAACTTGAATTTCTTCTGACAGTTTTGTCATCTCAGAAACAACATAGTCTTGAGTATACATCCGGCCCTTCCCCTTTGAATTAGGCATTGTTGCTGTGAAAAATTAAAAAGAATTATTATTTGTTTCTACCTATTGACATAATTTGGACCTTGTATAACTACTTCTTTAATAACTCACTAGTTAGAAATTCAAAGAATTAGATGTAAAAAACACAACTATACTAAAAAAAACAATTAAAATTATTCTGTGATACCGATGGAACAATGGTCTTGAGCCAAATTAGTCCTAATAACACGTTCAAATTCAATTAACCAATCAATCAATACTGAAGCAGCAAAGCGACGGACAAGAAACAGTATTTTGAAGAGTAAATCCAAAAACGAACTGACTGGGAGCAACTTGAGCATGGCGTTTATATACCCCTAGCTTTATTCGTACGTTTTGTTGTTTGCATTTGTCGTTTTTGTTTTCGGAAAATCCTGGTACGTAATCAGTAATCACCGAAGTACCTAAGCATACTCTAATAATTACCACCAATTACCAACCATTACCAAAAATTACCAAAAATTACCAGCAACTATACCAACAATTGCCCACAATTACCAATAACCACCAGTATTGAAATAAATGCTCTTCTCTCTCCTCCCTAGGGATGGCTAATTCAAAAATTCCCTGCGTTTCATTCCCTCCCGATTCAAAGTTCCCAAGGGAAGGGAATTTTGGCAAAATTCCCAGTTAAATTCCCAGTTTTCAAAATTCCCTTAAATTCCCAAAACTCCTTAGGGAATTTTGGGAATTTTGGAAATTTTCATTTATTAATTCAAACATTCCCTGTTAGAAAATTTCCGAAATATTAAAATGCCCAAAGTTCCCAAAATTTCCTGTTTGAAAATTCCCGGAACATTGAAAATTCCCAAAGTTCCCAAAATTCCCGGTCTAAAAATTCCTGGAATATTGAAAATTACCAAAATTTCCTGTTTAAAAATTTCCGGAACATTGAAAATTTCCTAAGTTCCCAAAATTCCCTGTCTGAAAATTATCGGAATATTGAAAATTCCCAGTACTTCGTACATAGGGAATTTTGCCAAAATTCCCTATTTTCAAAATTCCCAAAATTCCCAAAGTTCCCTCCCTCCCAAAGTTCCCAAATTCCCAGGGAATTTTGAATGGGCCTACCCTACTCCTCCCTCCCACTTTTTTCGTCTGTGCGTCGTTCTGAAAGGTACATTGTGACTTGGGGGTCTTTGAAGTATCTATAGTATCTCTACGACCCCCTAACACATAAGGAAGCGCTCACAAATGATGTCATCGCTTGGGTAGGTAGGTGGGTCTGAGAAGTGACGATTTGACCCATGCTTAACATGGGTGACGAGGGGTAGGTAGGTCAGAAAATTGGCCTAATGCAATGACATCATTTGTGAACGCTCCCTAACGATATATAGACGTTAATTCCGCTTCAGGGATAACCCATAAATGATTACCCAGATAGCAATACTTGACCACCACAACCCTACGTTATCACTTTGATATTATGTAGTTACCTAGGTTGGCTTTGGCAATGCCCAACTGGTATACCAAAGACATTATTTATGGAAGATCCTATATGGAGAATATTGGTTAGTTCCATCAACAGCCAAATTTAAAATGATGTAAAACTGTACAAAATTTAAAAAATACAAATGAATAAGTTAAAAATAAATAGTATTTAGACTTATCGCTAATTAAAAAATTTTCTGTAATTAGTTATTTTTGTAAATATATATGATTTAAACCTGCTGATCAAATGGTGCAATGTTTTTGGATTTTCGGATTATTTTTAAGGGTTATCTATTTGATTACGAAAACCTCCAAGATCCAAAAATCCACCTTTACCATATCTGGGCTTACTGTTCCAATGTCTATCCTACCCATGCTCAATGTCATGTTTACTGAAGAAGAAATGCAAGTTAAAAACTGTTAGATTTTAATCAGAATCGTTCCATATGTAATCTAATTATATGACATAATGTGAATGGTGCAAAAGAAATTACAAAAGAAAGATAGAAAAGTTGATTTTTTTTATATACCTGATGTCCAATGTAATCCAAAATTTTTTAAATCTTGATCAAAACTCTGACCAGCTTTTAAATTGTTCTGAAAATTAGCCCTATATCAAGCTAAAGTCTTTCACGGGACTAAAATTCTTTATTTAACAATTTACGTAGTTGTCTCATTTTTTATTCGAGTGGTTAAAGCATCTATGACAGCTTAAAAATCTTGACGGATCAGAGAATATCATTCTAGTGGATCCGGAATCTGGAACCTACAGCAGATAATTTCGAGGAAATCGATTCCGAAAATTCCATCACCTGTTGTTTGTGTCAGCAGAAATTTAAGGAAGTTCGTGCATTAAAACGTCACGTCCGAGATTCCTGGAAACAAAAAATGAAAATGCATCGCTTCTGTGTCATTTGTGAAAAGGTTTTCGAAACACCACAAAATCTGCAGGATTATTCAAGGAAGGAACATTCACAAGTGGCAAGAGCCTCTTTTATATGCAAATCCTGCAGTCAAGAATTCTTCGACGAGAAAATCTTTAGAGAGCACCAGGAAGCCCACAAAGATCCGAATTATCTCCCTTTTAAATGTCCACATTGCGTACGGGAATCTAATACTAATGGGGATATCTTAAAACATATAGCTGCGCTTCATAAAGAACGTAGAAAGAAAGCATATAAATGCAAAATTTGTTTGAAATAATTTAATGATTTAACCAAATTAAATAACCATAACCGGCTGGCCCACACGGGTGAGCGCCCATTTGAATGTAAATTTCCAAACTGTAGTTTTGCGTTCCACACCAAACAAGATCGGACAGTTCACTATCGCACGAAGCCGAAACATATGAAAGAGTTGGGATTAGAACCTCTACAGTTTCTGTGCCCCACTTGTGGAAAAACCTATAAAAACAAAATGTCATTAAATCATCACTTCAAAATGAGTCATACCCAAGACAGGCCTTATAAATGTATGTACTCATGAGGGCTGTACGAAAGCTTACAAAGTGAAATATGGATTAACTGTGCACGTAAGGGTCCACACGGAGGGAAAACCGCACGTTTGCGAAGAGTGTGGGAAATCCTTTGCTGGAGAGTTGAGACTAATTACAATTGATGGTTAGGTTATCTTCGTTACCATGATTATGTAGCATTAATACACCTCCAGAAAATCATGTGTATTCTTTCTTTGATATGCAGCTAATATTTAACTGGTGTTATTAGCTTCATTACACTTTACGCAAATTGTTTCGTCAATCGTTAATCGGCCGTTGTGTCCATTTTATTTTTTGTATCAGTAAAAGTATGTAGCACAATAATTAAAATGTAATATAGTTTACAACATGATTATTTAATTAGCATTTAAATGATTTTAAACCGTGTACTTATATATTTTAAGATATAATTATGTTTCGTTAAAATAAATATATTTCTTAATTTCAATATGTTTACTACGCGCCAAATGATGAACCAGCTCACTAATAATCACTTTAAGTAATCACTTAACCTTTACACGATGAATTATTTTTGGTTTCGCAATATTACGCGCTATAGACAAGTCCGTCTACGGATAAGGTACGCCGCTGGACCGAGACCGAGACCAGCAAAATATGTTCTTTATAGCCGGATTTATTTTTTAACTTAATGAATTTCTTTTCTAACCGGACACAATACATAATACATATATATATATATATGTTTTTGAAATTTTAATTTTTAGTTAAAGCAAGGACTATGTGCAGGTGTGCAGATGTGTTCATTAGATACACAATATTTGGATTATTTAGATAAGTCAGTTATTGTAGTTTGTTTCATATAACCTAGGTTCTGACATAAACACACGAATGACTGTATGCTGTGCACATTAAAAGATGCTTCGTCGTTAGTATTTGCCTGCGCTGTATTGCTGTACCGTACTCGAAAACTATTTATAATTTAATCACCTGTCGTTACATTGCGAAGCGTTATTTATTTATTTTGTATCGAATACGTTTACACACGGTTTTGTATACGCTTTCGAAAACCAGCTTTTAATAACAGAAATTTGTATGATGAGTAACACAACATACCAATTCTATCCCATCCTCAGATCTATCAATGAAATATGCCCGCTTTCTCGGTTGCAACTACTTACAATTTGGTATTACAAAATCCCCGCATTACACCCGTCTCATCTTATGTCTATCGGCATCGGTATCGGCTTCGCGATTTCTCATTTCGCATCGGATAATAAATCGGATCGACAACTTTTTGCTTTACTCGTTATTTTGTTGCGGACGCAGATATCCTTGACTGTGGGAAAAACTGTAGACACTGAAAACCAAAGTTTAGGAAAACTGTAAAAGAAAATCACAGTACGAAAATAGAGCAATAGCCGTCAGCCGTATTTACTAATTACTAAAATACAATAATTGTTAAGTATGTCAAATTAGTCAGGTTGATATAATTGCAATTTAACATTGAAAATGAGCTCTGAATTCAATCTACTACTTTGGTTTGTGTGCAAAATCTGTAGACAGGCTTTTCCAGACACTGACAAATTAAAGAAGCATCAAATTCGAAAACATGCCGAGGACTGCAAGAATGTCAAGTGTATCGTGTTTGAAGAGAGGTTTTTTGACAATCAGTAAATTGGAATCAATTCATACTTGATAACTTAAGTAATTATTAGTAGAAGTAAAAATACATGGCTAATTTTAAAACAGGTTCTGGGTAATCTAGTGTAATTCTATAGTGCGTTCTTTTGCGTTTACTTTGAACTGTCAACTGTTAGTAACACTTTTATGAGAGTGATAGCTTGGCTAATAATTTGTTTTACAGATGGATACCCTCCGATAATTACTTTCCTGAATCAAATTCTGAATTTACAAATGAAAACTTAATTAAAGTCGCACCTCTGGCGTCGTAGTGTGGATGTCACTGCCAATCCACTTCAGCAGTTCCTGCAGAGACGCAAACTGAAAGTTTTCGACAACCACCGAAGCATAAGCCAAACCCTCATGTTTTGGTCAAAAGACTGACTTCAGAAGAACCAAATGCTGCAATAAATAGAAATTCGGAAAAGCCGATAGTTCAATCAAGCTGTAGTCCTGAAGAAAGAAAACGGACTAGCAGATGGTATGATTATCTTTCACTACACTGTTCATAGTACATACTTTGTTTAATGTTACTTAAAACTGTAACTTGTTCCTACTTATCTACTCTGATATAATAATTGATGGACGCTTGAGTCCTAAATTTTGCACTGTACTTAAATGTATATACCTAGTATACCTTGAGTTATCAAAGTTGGACTGATTTTGTTTCAAGCTTTGATACTTCGAATTTTAGTGAACATCCATCAAGTAGTTATTAAACTGTTCGCCATTCCTGTAGCTAACTCGTGAGATATAAACATTGCAATTTTTATAATAAATGGAACAATTTTCTAGTCAAACGAGGAAGTTCAATCGCCAAAGAAAACGAAAGCATATTTTAATCATCAAGAGAATCACCAAGACTCAGACCAGGATTTGCTTGGCGGCCAAAGCATTTTGGTTTCGCTTATGGAACTTGTTCAAAAACTTCTAACTCAAACGGTAGAGCGCTTGACACGCGTATTCCCAGAGTCAGTTAAATTTTCTCCAACTGATCGTTTGAAACCGAATTCCTGTGCAGTCCCTTCGTGCTTAGGTGAATAAGGTATTGAAAATGTACAGAACCTGAAAGAAAAAAGGTTGGAAGAAGCAATTAGTTTTACACTATTAGAAGGGGAAATTCATGTCTAGTTGTTGTCAGTGACTAAGGAAATAGAATACTCAACGGCGCATCCAGACCCAGGAAGAATATGAGGCATGTTTCAAAAATTATGTATATAGCAAGGCATTTTACACTTTTCAAAAACATGCAAACAGAACAATTTTCTCATTTGAGATACTCGTGATTTTAGGATTGTAAGCATATACACAACTTATTTACTGCATTTTTTTGACATCGCTGATTTTAATTCTAGCATTAATTGTAAATGGGTTATTTTGATTCTTCATAGAAGATATGTATCTGTTCTGTTATGTACCGTCCGCAGACCTTACTTTTAACAACTTTTGTAATGTATTACGTGGATTTTGCTCTCTGGATTTATTGCGCAACAATAAAAGGTTTAATGGTTGAATTTCTGAAAATTCAGAATGTCAGAAACCATATTCTTGATACGTGCCTTACTTTTTGACGTATTTGGGAATTATATAAGGGATCGCCTATAAATGACGTTATTAGAGAATTTGAATATTTAGGACCTAAAACGATCCCTATGTATATGTCATCAATTTGAAAATTGCATGTAAATAAATATCATATTATCATTAGCATTATACGACAATATTGTAGCCAAGTCGACCCATTGATCCTACAAATTCACGTCATTTTTAGACGATCACTAAATCACTAAATGACACGTGAAATTAAAAAGCTTGCAGTAATCTAAAAGAATAAATATATTAAAACAGTTCATTATTTGTTTTCTACACATAGCATTCGATTGATGTAAACAAATTTGAAATTTTAAAATTTAGAAAAAAAAGTCAACATTCAAGATCAAGATCAGTCCACTTCTGGAGGTGTTGAAAATTCACTGAAAGCTCAGCTCTCGGAAATAACTTGCTTAAAAAGTAATTGGAATAATGGTCTCGAAATTGAAGACGTTCTGCCGCCTCAACGTCTGCTGTACTTCGCGTCAAAAGAATATTGACCTTCAGAAGCACAACGCTCCAAACAGGCCCTAAATTAAGTTTAGTTTTGAATTCTTCAGGCCTTGAATCTAGAATATTCCTTAATGTCACATCGTAGTTAACTTTCTGCAATTTAGGAAATGCTTGTTGAATCTTAAAAGTGCCGTCAAACAGAAATACTTCCAACCCACAGGAGTCTATAGGGCAAAGGGTAATTTCCCGTACTTTCGGTGAGACTGGTGCCCATTTGATTCTATCAAGTGCGCAACTTGCATCGTAATTTTTGAAAGTAATTGACTCCAGCGTGTCCGAGCTGGCGTCAAGAATTTTGTTTATCAATCTCACAAGACAACTTCTCGTCCTTGTATCGTCCCAGATCCAGCTACTATAAATATAGTGAATGAAGACGTTTAGGTACTATACTTATATAGCAATAATTATTTCTTTAATTACAAATCGATTGCATGCCTGTTCATGAAATATTAGCCTAAAGCAGTATTTTTTTGTTTAAAGCATTGTTGCAGTAAGCCTATAGGATTGTCAATTTTATACGTACAATCTTATACTGTCAAAGTTTATGTAAACGGAAGTGAACTTGATCGGTGGTTTTCCAGGCAGTATCGAAATCGAAGAAATGGTTCCTTCAACTTTTCGAAGCAAGTCCGAAGGTCTTTGAGTACCATCTGGATTCTGGATGCAAAACTTTCGAAGAAGGTGCATTCGGTCGATTGGTTCCATGAGTAAACGCAAATCTTTAAAATCCAGGTTGATTTGTTTCAAGTTGGGGCAATTCCCAATAATGCTTTCTAGGATGACTCCCGGAATGGACGCAGTGGTTAAAGTGTGTAGTTTGGTATTTTTTGCTCTTTGATTTTGACCCTCTCTGACGTCATTTCTAGCAAAGTAATATGAATGTACGTTGGCACAATTCATGAGAAAACTGAAAAATTTCAGGTTTGGGACTTGCACACACAAAATATGATCTAACTTTTTCACTAAATGGGAATAACTGATGTATGGAGATTCACTAGAACAATCGACAGATAAATTTTGGATGTTCTTTCCGTAGGTGTCAAGAAAACTTCGTACTTGTGGATTCAAAATTGAACCACCACGGATCACAATCTTGTTGCAAGGAAATGTGTCTAATGTAAAGGGGCCTGTGCCGGGCCCGTGAGACTTCTTCAGGAACTGTGTCAGGTACTGCAATGTTGACTGGTCGAGAAGCCCTGGAAATTCGCCACTACGCAGATCCGCCGAGGAAATAATATGAGCATTATAGTGTCCATTGTATGTAAATGAAATGGAATTATCTGTCCGTTTCAGTTTTAGCACTGCATTTGAAGCGAGTCTCCATTGGTGGGAAACAAGTCGACATTGAAGCAAAGAATTTTTATCTATCAACCTCAGAATTTCGTCAAGGACCTAGAACAAATACAGTTCATTTTGCTTTCATCAATATCAATACACAATGTTGAATTTATTAAACAATTGAATCTCTCGTTTGATTTGTATCAACCGAATTACATAATATGACAATTATTACTTGCATATCGTCAGTGAAAAACCAAAAATGACCTATATCAATTTGTAGCTAAAAAAATATATACTAGTTCCAACGATATTCAAATATTTCTTGAGAGCATTTAAATAGTACATTTTACACTTTTCAAAGATATGTAAATACAACATTTTACTTTTTCTAAAACATCGAATTAGAACATTTTGCACCTTAAACATGGAATTAGAAAATTTTGCACCTTTTCAAAAACATGGAATTAGAACATTTTACTTTTTCTAAAACATCGAATTAGAACATTTTCCACCTTTTCAAAAACATGGAATTAGAACATTTTCCAACTTTTCAAAAACATGGAATTAGAATTTTTTGCACCTTTTCAAAAACATAGAATTATAACATTTTGCACCTTTTCAAAAACGGACTTAGAACATTTTGCACCTTTTCATAAACATAGAATTAAAACATTTTGCACCTTTTCAAAAATATAGAATTAGAACATTTTGCACCTTTTCAAGAACGGACTTAGAACATTTTGCACCTTTTCATAAACATGGAATTAGAACATTTTGCACCTTTTCAAAAACATGGAATTAGAACATTTTGCACCTTTTTAAAAATACGGAATTAGAACATTTTGCACCTTTTCAAAAACATGGAATTAGAACATTTTGCACCTTTTCAAAAACATGGAATTAGAACATTTTGCACCTTTTTAAAAATATGGAATTAGAACATTTTGCACCTTTTCAAAAACATGGAATTAGAACATTTTGCACCTTTTCAAAAACATGGAATTAGAACATTTTGCACCTTTTCAAAAACATGGAATTAGAACATTTTGCACCTTTTCAAAAACATAGAATTTTAACATTTTGCACCTTTTTAAAAACATGAAATTAGAACATTTTGCACGTTTTCAAAAACAAGGAATTAAAACATTTTGCACCTTTTCAAAAACATGGAAATAGAACATTTTGCACCTTTTCAAAAACATAGAATTATAACATTTTGCACCTTTTCAAAAACGGACTTAGAACATTTTGCACCTTTTCAAAAACATAGAATTATAACATTTTGCACCTTTTTAAAAACATGAAATTAGAACATTTTGCACGATTTCAAAAACATGGAATTAGAACTATTTGCACCTTTTCAAAAACATGGAATTAGAACATTTTGCACCTTTACAAAAACATAGAATTTTAACATTTTGCACCTTTTTAAAAACATAAAATTAGAACATTTTGCACGTTTTCAAAAACAAGGAATTAAAACATTTTGCACCTTTTCAAAAACATGGAATTAGAACATTTGGCACCTTTTCAAAAACATAGAATTATAACATTTTGCACCTTTTCAAAAACGGACTTAGAACATTTTGCACCTTTTCATAAACATGGAATTAGAACATTTTGCACCGTTTCAAAAACATGGAATTAGAACATTTTGCACCTTTTTAAAAATATGGAATTAGAACATTTTGCACCTTTTCAAAAACATGGAATTAGAACATTTTGCACCTTTTCAAAAACATGGAATTAGAACATTTTGCACCTTTTCAAAAACATGGAATAAGAACATTTTGCACCTTTTCAAAAACATGGAATTAGAACATTTTGCACTTTTTTGAACACATGGAATAAGAACATTTTACATTTTTCAAAACTCCTATTAACATTATATGCATGTTTCTTATTTCGTTTTAATGACATAAAGCTCATTTTGATTCTAGCCTAAATCGGAATTAGGTCATTTTGGTTCTTCACAGACGATATGTATATGAACAATATGCCTAAACAATAGGAAATGATACTAGCAATATAAATCAAACAGCCTCAATTATTGACTTACGTGGTCAATTGAAAATACAAATTCATGCCGAGGATAGTCCACGTAGCATGGAGAATCGGACCTGGTTGGTTTCTGTATAACGTGCCGTTTTGATGACCCACTCGCCGTGTTTCTATCTTTGCCTAGTACAGTCTTCAAGTTTTGCTTGTTTGAACTTCGCGTCTCAGGCTATAAAATTTAATTTATCATTAAAACGAGAAACTGCCTTGGAATATTAATTGATACTTATGCACACTCATAATTCAAATTGTGTTATTTAAATTGAAGGGATGTAAATTTCGAATAGATTAAATAATGTCCTATAATACTTAAACAAATAAATAATAGTGCTAACAATTACATTTTACAAATTATTTCGTAACAAATAAATATAAGAATCAAGAAAAAGAACTACTCACCATTGCAGTTTTAATATTTGCCAAAGTAGAAGTGACATTCAAGTTTAAGAAATTAGTACAAATAACACAAAGAATTCAATTCAATAAAATCAAGAGCGTTTTCTTCAAAAAATATAATTTTAAAATTATCAAAGTTTGTATTTGTACACTACAAACTTTAATAAAAATGCACGGAGCGTAGCTTCTAGACGCTTGACATATTGTAGTGTGTTAATTGCTTTTGCTGCAGGCGGTCAAAGTCGAAGAGCAGGCGTAAGATGAACTGATTTAAATGTTTTTATTTAGTTTTCTTAATAGCCTCAGAGAATTATCACTTTCTCTAGGACTAAAATAAACTTTAGGGGTCAATAGCTCTGCCCTTAATTTATCGATTTTGGAATTAATTATCTCTGTATATTGAGGTCGTGGTTATTTATAAATACGTCACCAGTACCTAATAACAGAGCATTGGGCTTCGGGCCTATACAAGACAATGAAACCCAAAGCAAAAACGTCGACCTGCTCGAAAGTTATATTTGTTAGAATTACATATTATACTTACAAAGGCATAGATTGCGTGTAAATTAGTGGGCAAACCATAATTACTTCCTATTTCTGTAACCTTTTAAATACAAATTAGTGTAAGTTCAATGGGCTCACTGAAGAAGCCAGAATGTATTTAAGGAAGGGCCGTGTCTTTCCTATTCCTTCTATGTTGTCTTTACGTTTTAATGCTGGCACTTAAAAGAGCATAGCAAAAATATTAATGTTCACTGACGAAGGACAGAAGTAATTACTCCAGAGAATTCTACAACAAAAAACTGTTTCACTATTTCAAAATATCGATGCAAGTACATGTAATTCATTTTATGGAATATTAAAAGTAAGCGGATTTGCTTCTGGCCAAGAGTAAACTAACATGAATTGGATCCTTCACCGATGATACGCGTCCTTATCCTTATATGAGCTTCACAGAACTTCACCCTGTGACTTATAAAGTTCTCTAGTATGAGTGTAGTACGTACACCAGGCCACTAGGCAAGTAGGTCCAGTGACCCATTGATGACGTCATTTATGGACGATCTTCTTTCATTTCATCATTCTTTCGACTTTCATTTCAATTTTTAATTACCATTTTATTTATTAAAGCAATACGAACAAAATCTAAATCGATAAAGGTATAGTAAAAAGTAGTAAATACTTACATAGTAATACAGTAGTTAATTTCAGGATTTTTATTACCATAAAAATGATTAGAATTATTATTTATTGCAGTGAAAAGAATTTTATAGAAAAGTCAAAAACAATTTGCATTAAAAAATAGCATTTTGCACGACGACACTGCTTCAGCAGTAGCTAAACATGTAACAGAGAAAGTAAAGTCTAAATACAGCCGGAAACGTGCACACAAATTATTAACAGCTGCCTCTAATTATTTACTGCTTCATCCGAATTTCAATTTACGCAGCAACATGATCTAAAGTTCGACGTGTTTCTAAAATAAACAAATGTTTTTTTTCAAGTAAGTATTATTATAGCATATCTATTGTTTGTAACTATTCATTTCATATTGTCACGGATAAAATTTAAAATTTCTAAGTTATATAAGTTATTTACACTTAAAACGCATTGGTTAGAACACTGGGTTTTAAACATACTAAAAGAACTCATAGTAAAGAATAATTATATTAGTTCTTAGCTGTAAGAAAAACAAAATTACCTTCGATTTCTTGGGCACTCATAATAAGACTCTTAAACGCCATTATGATCTTTGTTCGGGAAAAAACTTTCATGAATCCAAAAACAGCTATGTCACTTTTGAGCCAAAACTTATAGGACACTTTCCCCAAACTCTGATTTTAAATTGTTTTAGATCTGTAAAACGGCAAAACGTTATATAATATGTGAGTGGCCTTATAAATAACACAAAATGCTACAAAAAAAATTTTTTTAACATATTCAAAAGCAAGAAATATGATGACTTACTCTTACAGTCTCCGATCTATGGCACCCTCCGTTTAAATTCATCTTCAGAGTCTGAATCTTCAAGTTCAGAATCATTTTTGTCTATGTCAAAATATGCAACTATTTCTTCAGCGAAAACAGCAGTAAAGAAATCGTCCACTGTCCCTGGGTGCCAATCAAGATAATATGTAGAAATTTCAAATCTCTCTAATTTAGGAAATGCAGACCAGACACAGTTACTAAGATCAGTCTCACATCTAACGTCACTATTTAAATGTGTCACATTTGGAAATAATTTTGAAATATTTCGGTTATCCGATGCAAATTTATTCAATTTTAAAGTGGTCACTGTTAGGAGGGTATCCCTAGGAATGATGGTGACTCCGTCTGGCCCAAGATGCCAAGGGTAAATTTCCATTTCCAAATGAGGGAGCGGAGAAATGAAATAATTGTGAAATATTTGCAGATCTAGCTTCATATATTTCAACGAATTCTTGCTTGCACTCAAAATAATACTAATTCCCTTCCACACATAACGGCATTTTCTAAAATTCACAAGAAGGACTTTAAATTTCTTTAGTTAAATTTGAGGAAGCTTGTTGTTCAAAATTGTGTCTATTAAAAGTTTTGTAAATTCCTTAATTTCTTTAAATTGAGCAAATCTTGGACCGTAGCTTAGATCTTAAATAAGATGGCATTTTTTCATTTTTTCATGTTAAAATCTAAATGTGGTATCTACATAGTTTTTTCCAATAGGGGAATATTCTACAATGCAGCATATTGAAATACTCCAAAATAAAATGGTTTGAAGGGAGTCTACAAGAAAGGCATAAAATTGCCTGTGAAGAACCAAATTGACGCATATACATTTTTAGTTTCAAACAAAATTCACTATCTACAGAAAAAATTAAAATAGAATGTTTATCAGAGCATGTTAATTAAACCTTGTGCATTTAAAAAAAAACTTGTCAAAAGAATATCGAGCATTTGTCAAAAAGCATGTAAATAAGACATTTAACACTTTTTAAAAACATGTAAACAGAACAATTTGCTCAGTATATAGATACGCGTGATTAGCATGTTAAGCATCTATACAACTTATTTATCGTCTTTTTTGACATAGCTCTTTTTAATTCTAGCATAAATTGGAAATAGGTCATTTGAGTTCTTCATAGACGATATGTATATTTATTAATTATTATTGAGAATAATATAAGGGATCGCCTATAAATGAAGTTATTAAAAAACCCCTATATTTAGAACTGAAAATCCGGCGCTTCGCGCCGGATTTGCCTACCGTGGGCCCGAAGTAGATGCTGAGCTTACAGCGAATATTGACTTTAGTCAATTGATGCATCTTCTCACATTATTTACATACAATACACTCTACACCCTCCAAAGTGCAATATTTTAGTGACGACATTGTTGGACGATCCTTATATGTACAATAATAATATTTCATGCTAAAAATACTATATACCATAATGTTTTAACTGATAACGGGTGTTTTTTTAAATGATGACATTTAGACGACTTTATTTATTACTAGTAAAAGTAGATTTTGAAGATATAAATCTACCAAATTTTGCATTCAGCACTAACAAGGATCCTTAAAATTGTGATTTTGTGATGACGTCATTTATGAAGGATCCCTGTATGTATGCTAGAAAAAGACGGTGTTAGGGATATCCATTAATTTGATTTTTGAACTAAAGACAGAAGAGATTCCTATAATTAAAATAATTAAATAACGTCATTTTTAGATGATCCTTGCATGGCTCCTAACTTGTGTAACCCTCGAAGTTGAAATATAATTTATAAATAACTTATGTATAAGATTTACTGGACACTAAAAATTACGAACTGCGTGCCATTCGGTTAAACTATGTTCCTTAAAATTGAGAATTTGAATGACGCCATTATTGGTTTGTCATCAACTATCTATAAGCTTCGTTCGTTTGTTCACAGCATGAAGTAAAAATAGTTGGGGTGGGTTTTCTAAAATAGAAATTTCTAATGATTTTATTTATGAACGGTCACTTCCCTTTTACGATCAACGTGCGTATGTTTACAGCATAAAGTTAAAAAGTCCGTATTTTTTCCGAGTGTAATTCGAATACAAGATAGCAAACCTAAAATATTAGGTTCGTATGCTTGACCAGCTTTGGGAACGGACACAAATGACGACACATAAATTTACCAAAATTATAAGCCTACCCAACTGCTTGTCCCCTTTTTAAGCATTGCTTAAATGGGTGCCCTTACGGTGGAATGTCAAGTGACCCACTCTTGAGGTAAGCAACGCCATTTGTGTCTGACCCCTACCAGCCTTAACGTCGTCAAAACAAAAAGCAGCCGGCTCTTTTGCAAGACACGAAACGTAGCAGGACTTTCTCTTGGAACGACAGGAAACAAAGCTAACTTGCTGACGGGTCTTTATGTATCTTATGTGTTGCATATCTGACACGCTTACAGATTCGTATCAGAGATTTCTTAGCCCAGGCCATTACTGATTCATTGCTGTAGACGGGAATCTAGGTGTCGCGTGCTCCATTTCAACCTTAGGTTCGAGGCTTTAAATTTTTCGGACGTATTTAACGATTGATCCTGAATCCCTTTCCCCTCCCCCGCCCTTCTAAACCTAAAAAGGATGATTTGTTGAGTGGGGGAGCATTAGTTTGCGGTTGAAAAGCATTAGGTATAAGAAATATTTATATTTTTAAGATTGTGACTTGTTTTAATTCTTAAACCCCCCCCCCCCCCCTCCTCTAAGAGATAATTCGTGGGGTTGGAGATGCAAGTATTAAAAGTTTTTTAATAGTTTTAGCAAAGAAATTAAGATTTCTGGGACGTCATTTGTAGGTGACTCTAAGTACACACCTCCTTCCTAAGGGGATACTTAGTGGGTCATTGGTGCAAGTATTTGAAGTTTTTTATTAGTTTTAGCAAAAACAGTTAAGATTTTTTGGGACGTCATTTGTGGGTAACCCTAAGTACACCCCCCTTTCCTGAGGTGATACTAAGTGGGTGGGGGGTGCAAGTATTTAAAGTTTTTTAATGGTTTTAGCAAGAAAATTAGGATTTTTGGGACGTCATTTGTAAGTGACCCCCAGTTCCCCCCCCCCTGCCCGCCCTCTCCTAATGGAATACTTTATGGGTGGAGGTGCAAATATTTAAAGTTTTTTAATGGTTTCAGCAAGAAAATTAAGATTTTTGGGACGTCATTTGTGAGTAACCCCAAGTACACCTCTCCCCTGAGGGGGTACTAAGTGGGTAGATGGTGCAAGTATTTAAAGTTTTTTAATGGTTATACCAAGAAAATTAAGATTTTTTGGACGTCATTTGTGGGTGACCTCAAGTACACCCCCTCCCCTCAGGGGATACTTTGTGGGTAGAGGATGCAAGTATTTAAAGGTTTTTAATGGTTTTAGGAAGTAAATTAAGATTTTTTGACGTCATTTGTGAGTGACCCCAAGTACACTCCCTCCCCATAGGGGATACTTTGAGGGTGGGGGTGCAAGTATTGGAAGTTTTTTAATGGTTTTAGCAAAAACAAATTAGATTTTAGGGACGTCATCTGCGGGTGACCCTTAGTACACCACCTCCCCTTAGGGGATACTTTGTGGGTGGGAGGTGCAAGTATTTAAAGTTTTTTCATGGTTTAAGAAAAAATAGTTGAGATTGTTGGGACGTCTTCTTGGGTGACCCCAAGTACACCTCCCCCCTAAGGGATACTTTGTGGGTGCAGGTAACTTCTGCGGGTAGCTTGGGCTGATGACTTGTGCATGTTGCTGGTGCATTGACTGGCGCCTGTAAGGAAACCATTTAGCTGGTGCATTTGGCTAATGCAAAGCGGCAAATCACCCGTTTTTCTCCAATGCTTTTAGATGGCTAAAATAGTTGGTCCAGTCAACTGTTAATTGTGAAAAACTTGTTAGTTCGATCGCTCTCAAAAACAATAGGGCACTTCTCATTCGCATTTGTGGCCATTTAAAAAATATTTGACGAATATTGCTTGAAAACTGTGACCTGTAGCGCATAAAGAACAGACAGACAGACAGACAGACAGACAGACAGACAGACAGACAGACAGACAGACAGACAGACAGACAGACAGACAGACAGACGGACGGACATAGCCATTCCTATAGATGCTTAAGCTCAGCATCTAAAAACGATCCCTATAATTATGTCATCAACTTGGCAATTGCGTATATAATTATAAATATTATAATATCTTTGGAATTTTACGACAATATTTTAGCCGAGTAGACCCATTGACCCCACACGTCATTTGTGGACAATCACTTGAAAATCTAAAATATACGTAAAATTGTTATAGCTTTAATTACTAGTAAATATTAGGCTATCATTTGAGTGTATCTAGTATCTGAGTGGAACAAGATTTGTTTCTTTTTTATTTTATTTTTATTGTCATTTAATGCTTTTTACATTTAACAAAACGAAAACTGCTACACAAGTTACAAATACTTTAGTACAATAATGTCTGAATTGCTATATATGCTACACAACAACATTCCATAATTTGTCTAATTACTTCACACTAATTACTTACGTACCTCCTCATAGCGTACTTTTCACCCATCCCTGGCTAAATCCCTATGATTTTAATGCAATAATACCTCTATATAGTGTACCTCCACAAAGCGTAGACCTCCACATAGTGTACTAATTTTGCTGGCCCAAAAAACTCATTATGTGTATATTTCGTCGCTACATAGCGTACTTTCAGAAATTTAAAAAATTTTAGCGCTCAGTTAAAAAAGTTACTATTTTTTTTCTTGATCTAACTGATTTTAGAAACTTATTTAATCAAAATTACTAAGCATATTCTTTGATTGATTTGTGTGGAAACAATAATTACTTTAAACAGTAGAATTTTTATTGTTTTCATGTATTATACTGATTTTTTTTTAATCTGTACTTTCCACATAGCGAACTCTCCTCATAACGTACTAATATTGCTGGTCCGCTGAAGTACGCTATGTAGAGAGTGGACTGTACAAAAAGCCTGTGTCTAGGCAGTAAAATAATTTCACTATTGTTGCAATGTCAGACGACAGAAGTGAAATGAACTGAAATAATTTTTTACAGCGTCTCTACAGCACACATGCATGACATGCATTTACTGTCTACTTTATTTACTGTGTGTAGTCAAGTTTCATAGATGCTACCTGCCTGCTCTTAAAATCTAAATTGGGAATATTACTTTAAACTATATACTCGTTGTACACCTTTTACTAGAAAAATGGAAAGGCACAACTGGTCACGTGAATTTTTTCTATTTTTATAAAATTCTTAGAATTTAGTTTCGCTAAGGTGGCCTTCCATCGCCGTCAAGATTTTGATATTCCTGGAATGTGATTGAACATTACTTTCTAAATACAGAAAGGTATGGTTCCAGGTAATGCTGCTTAAGGCCCTTTTAGAGAGCCCTGGTGGTCCAGTGATGCCGGGCGAGACATAGCGTCTTAGGCTCTCCATTACTGTCGACAAGGCGTGGGTTCGATTCCCACTTGCCTCGGATCTCTTTCGTGAGAAAGTTGATCTTAAACTCCGGGCTCTCCACATGTGTGGCGATCTATATCCTTAAAGGCTTACTTGGCTCTGTGTTAGTACGGGGTAAGCTAGTCACACGAAGGTCCGTGTTGGGAGAACAGATCTTAAATGATTTGAAACACTTGACCCCTTGAAACTGAAGCTACTTTAACTTTAACCGCTTTTTTAAGGCAGCCGCGTTTTTTCTGTCTAAATCGTCAGGGAAGAATCAAAACAGTCAATATCCAATTTAAGCTTGAAATAAAATTACCAACCTCAAAAAGGTACTACCTACTGACAGGGATGTGTGCGTAAATTGTTGAGTTGGAATTTTTAAAAGGATAAAGATGCTATATAATTATATATATATATTTTAAATGCAAAAACTGCTATTTGAATACAAGTTTTTGTAAATTATAAAACATTTAATTTTTAACTGATTTCAGGATCATATGCTATTTTAGTTTACTTTTAGCTAGTGCAATAATTTTAGTTTTGGTTTAAAATGAATGCTAAATTTAACAGCTGCTGTAAACTTATTAATTTTTATCACCACTTTTTTATTTTTGCACAACAACCAAATACAACAATAATGCAGGGTTGAAGGATTAAACAATATGAACATTATTAATTATTTACGGCTCATTATTACACTATAAGGCTACTCAACTAGTTGCTAAAACATTTGTAAAAGAATTAAATCTAAGTTAATCATGTCCACAGTGTAACTCTTATAGCTACGTCCAAAGTACATAAAGAAATTGGCTTTTTAATCACTTCTAGAATAATCTTACAAACAAGTGTTAATTATTACAATCAAATCAACTAATTAATTTACTGATTTAAATTATTTTTTTATTATTGCAGAAAGATAGCTATAAGTTGCATATTTATAATGGCAACAATTAAGTTACGTCCCCCAATCAAAACATAGTGAAAAGGAAAAGAAAGATAATTTATTACAGCTCTTTCAAACTTTTTCACGATGAGTCTCTCTAGCCGCATTACATCGAAATAAGGCTGCAAAACAAACACTGTAACTCACGCAGTTCCGTTATTGCATTGCAATGTCATGTAAATCTTAAACCACATTTTAAAATCTGTGACATGTGTGCGAGCAAGTGGTGTAAGTTCAACAACCACATGAATTGATTATTATTTAAATCTAATTGCTTCAAACTGTTGACAAAGCTGTAACTTTGAGCTTTTTATTTTAACCGGAATAGTAAAAGTAATTTTTAATATCTTGATAAGATACTATGATGTATGTGGACTATTTTTATTTTGAATATTTTTAAATATCAGATAGTACACTGACCTCCTATTTATAAATCTATTATGTTAATCAGGTCTGTTGTAAGATTTTAGCTACTGCCTATTACCATCTCTTCATTTTAGCCTGACTTTGTGGCCAAGGGGAGCAGTGCTGTCCTCGATATCTCGACGTTTCTTTTTGATGCGTATGAGAGAATCCTTAGTCAGGTAGTGGTTTTACGTCAGGTTGCGCAGAAGTTAGTGTTGTGAAAGGGCTTGGTGTAGAGAGGGGGTTTGAGAGTTTTTCGTGATCAACTATAGGGACTCAGTATACGGCCGTTCATATGTGCATGGAACATAGACGGTCGTATGAAATGTGTGTCCAGCAGACTAGCAGCTGTCTCCTTGTACTTATGTATAGTTGCAATACAGTTAAGCAGACCATTCTCTTCTACCTACTACAAGCCTCCACTCACTCTCATGCTGTGTCAATATACTTGACGTAACTGTGCGGGGTGCGGTGAACAGATACTATTTATGAGCTCTTGAGGTGGTTTTCGCTTGTGCATATACGGAGATGTTCAATATACCGAGCCTGAGGTGTTATCTCAAATAGTTTCAAAGCTGGCAGAGCATTAACCTTATACCTAATCTTTACTAGCCGTAATATCCAATTAGATGGCTTTCATTTCTGTACTATCTTCTTTTCTTCGTTCATTGCTGTGCATTTGTCGAGTCTTCATTTAATATAGTTCACTCTAAAGTATACTTAGCACACAGTTATACAGTGTCGCGATAGGTGTTATGCCTTTAGTCAACTATACTGTCACATTCATTTATTTATTCAATCCCTTAATTTTAAAAATTAGGACTTATTAAATAGTTTAAAGAAGGCAATAATTATTAAATGAGATGGAAAATAACGTTAGTATTACAATTTTTTAAATTCAACCTATTAAAATTGTATTTGTCAGACTAAATTTTGGCTCAAAACTCCATTTTTGTAATTACTACCCAATAACAAACTTAGTTGACTTCTACTCATAAAGTAGAATTGGCTGCTGTTTGTCAGAATCTAGAACCGTTGAAAACAATAGCAAAAAGGTGCCATCATTTTTAAAATTTTCTGAATGAAATTGACTCCACAATTACATATAAGTTATAATTACTAATAATTAGGAACATACTCCGAAAGAAAATAAAAATCAAAAAACAGTTCCAGTAGTAGACATAATTATTTAAAAAATCCTTAAAAGCCTAGTAAATTATTATTTTATTACACAAATATGTATATTTTTAAATAGATTAAATAATGGTTCAAATACTAAAACAAAAAACTAATTAATAAAACTAATAATAACAATTCACAAATTATTTCGAAACAGTTGAATATAAGAAGATTCAAAATTACTCACCATGACAGTTTTATTACGTGCGAGAGTAGTAGTGACCTTTAAGGTTCGGGCGAAATTTTTACAAATAACTCGGACCTAAATTCGAATAATGAAGAACAAAAACTTTCAAAAAAAATAATATTAATTAATTATACCTGCAGCATATAATTATGGAAAATGCACAGAGTTTCGCTGTGCGCTCTAATTAATTTGCTAATATTTGTGTTCGTGCCGCTGTTGCTGTTAGTTGGTGAAAGAACAAACGTGAAATGAATTGAATTTAAATGTTTTTATTTGGTTTTATTTTCTATTCCTACGAATTATTGTTTTTTCTAGTACTAAAATAAACTATAGGGAAAACCGCTTAGCCTTTTAATTATCTGTTTTAGAATTATCTCCTAAATATGAGGCTTTGGGTATTTATTTATATTAAATATTTTGGGCCAGCCGAACACGCTCTGGACTAGGATTGAGACAGGGATAGGGCTTAATTATTATTGGGAAAGGTGAACAAAGGTGGATTGAGAGATTATATAGACGAGCGAGTTCATATAGTATCCGTGGTAGTTTACTATAAGAGACGGAATTATCTCGGTTTTTAATGGTGGAGCTGCCTGCCTACTTGTTCTATGTGTGCTTGCACATGATCTCAATACAATCACTTTCCACTCTTTTTTCCGTCCACGAACTACAAGCGTCACGTATTAGTCCCTGTCGATAGACTTGTTGAAGGCGGGGTTGGTGCATTCTCCGAATTCGATCTAGGTGGGGCCTGATAAACCTTAACTATTTGGTCATAGAAGTCCACCACTCCTCGGAGTAAGCCAGAAGCTTGATTAAGTAAGCTGCACGTGTGCAGCAAAATATACGATCGCAATGAAGGTCCGCAGTTTTACACGCCACTATCTATTGAATTTAAGAATTGCGATGTTAGATTAACGTGGCAAGCTTGTACTTGTCTACACTATCCCATATCAAACAGGAATACTGTATTAACTTGTGAGATCATAACCGCAAATGGTTAAATATCTCAATACACAAATACATACATGCATACATACAATATTAACAATTCACAAATTATTTCGAAACAGTTAAATATTAAAAGATTTAAAATTACTTACCATGACAGTTTCATCACGTGCCAAAGTAGTAGTAATCTTTGAGGTTAGGGCGAAATTTTTACAAATAACTCGGACTTGAATTCGAATAATGAAAAACAAAAACTTAAAAAAAAATAATAAATAATTAAAACTGCAGCATATAATTATGGAAAATGCACAAAGTCTCGCTGTGCGCATTACCTAATTTGTCAATATTCGTGTAAGTGCCACTGTTGCTGTTAGTTGATGAAAGAACAAACGTGAAATGAATTGAATTTAAATGTTTTTATTTGGTTTTATTTTCTATTCCTAAGAATTATCGTTTTCTCAAGTACTAAAATAAATAATAGGGTCAATCGCCTGGCCTTTAAATTATCTGTTTTTAAATTATCTCCAATATATGAGGCTTTGGGTGTTTATTTATAAGTTGTCACAACCTGATAACAAAGCCTTGGATTTTAAGCACCCAAACGACATAAAATTCAACACTGTCGAAAGTTATATATTTGTAAGAATGACATATATTGTAGTATAAGGTTCAATAAACAGCCGTGAACATCGTAAACGGGAATTTTGGAAAAGTAGAGATCAGCTGAGTCAGATCCGAGAGGAAGGAGCTGTAATTGTGAATATTAAAAAATTTAACGGGCCACGTAAATTGCACAAAGGTTCTTCTAGACAATCTTCAACTTGAGCTATTGCCACCTCATTCTTATTAAGGACCAATGAACTAAAGTTTAGATTTATTTCGCATAGGTTTCGTTTAAGCATAACGGACGAGGCTGCATCTCGCCAGCATCGATTCACTAAGCGGAAACTTAGCAGATCTTGAGCAGTCAGTATTTCTAGGTTGTCTAGTATATGAGAAAGAATCTATATATACGCATTGTTTAGTGTAGGATAGAACAATATAATTCACGAATTAAATTCTTTTAATTACTTTGTAAAAACGTATTTAAGATTTGTGGTTTTAGGTTATACATCTAAGAAATATTGTTTTACTTGAACATTTAAATTTTAAATCACTTACATCATCTGTAAATATATTGACAAATTGTTCCACAACATCTTCGAAAATGGTAACTTAGGATCCACCACATCCACTTGAAGCTGAAACAGCGACATAATCATCTGTGTCGCTGGCCTTCTGATTTTGAGTAAAAGTGTCATTTCTTAGGCGTTTCAAAACTGGACTCAAATTTAAACTCATTTTGTTAGCTCAAATACTGCATTGACAGTAACAACACTTAAACTTGCAACTTAAATACAGAGCAAATTTAACAATTTCCAAGAACTGTAAAAAGTTAATTTAAGGAAGCAGATTGTTGTATAGATTAACTTACTTTTTTACACTAGAAAATTCAGAACAGAAAGCCAAGTTTATAAATCGAAATACAAGTATTTTATACAATAACTGTATTGTAATTGTTTTATTCCTTGCAATAAACTTGATTGCGACTGAACTGGAGTAGAAACTGGAATTTAAAAGGTAATGCAAAGTGAATATTCTTAAATATTTGACTTGCAGTTGAGGGTCATAAAAATTAAAAAACAGATTTTTACTTGGAAAAGATTAAACTGGTACGGGAACTGGTGGCTGGAAAAATTGCCTCGACTACTTGACCCTTCATAAGGTCTGTCGGAGGTCGAACACGAATAGAAAGGTCGAATGGAGTAGAAAATAGAAAGACGATGCCAAAGCTCTAATTAGTCAGAGACCGAGAATATAAGAAAAATTAAATCCACTTAATATATTATAAGCCTAGTGAGAGTTTATATATACTTTGCATTTCCAAACAAATAAAAAGGTTTTTATAGCTGCCGGTCACAAAACTACACTTTGTATTGTCCTTACATTCCTTTTCCTATACCTATCAAATACACAGTGGGTGAAACATCAAAATGAACTAAACTCAAATGCTGAATGTTGAGTTAAAATAAAAATGTGCTATCTACATAGTTTTTTCTAATAGGATAGTATTTTACAATGCAGCAAAATTAATTGATAAAAAATGGATATAACTAGTATAATTACTCTTCGCTTTTTATCTAATAACAAGAGAAGATCCTATTTACGCCCTACAGAGCGCTTTGTCAGAGACAAGTTATTGTAATTGTAGTTTTAGTTGAGATATAGTTTGAGCAGGGACCGAGCAGATATACTGATTGCAGATGGTAATGATGCTGGGGTGGAAATAATTTCTATTAAGCTGATCCACTGCCGGCAACATAGATACGTGTACCTATACACAATCTTTCACGTTGCAGTTGAGATTTGAGATCAGCACCCAATCCGTCTACCTGCCCTTTTTCCATCCACTGCTCTCCACTACGCACTCACAGGCCCTTACATCGTCAGCTCAGCAAAAGATAGGAGGTTCTGCATCTCCGTCTCAGTAGGTACTCGTGTTTGGAAGGCTTGCATATCGAGTGAGAAAACCCAAAATGACCCATATCCATTTTTTACGTAAAAACAATATAAGCTGTCCATACACAAATATTTAAATGTGTCTTGAGAGCATTTAAATATAACATTTTCCGTTTTTCGAAATTTTAAACACATGTAATTACAACAATTGACTTTTTTCGAAAACATGTAGATGGAACATTTTCCGCTCTTTAAAAATATGTGAATACAACATTTTAACTTCTTAAAAACATCAAATTAAAAAATTTCGCATCTTTTCATAAAAAGGTAAATAGGACATTTTACATTTTTCAATATCTTCTAGCTAACATTTTAAGCATGTTTCTCATTTTGCTTTTAGAAATAGCTCATTTTGATTGTAGCCTAAATTAAATTTGGGTCATAGGTCATTTTAGTTCTTCACAGACGATACAATTAATTATATTTGGATATATTTTTCGCTCGTTACCTTCGCATCTCTTGTGACCCGTATACGACACGACCACAAGTGCCCTTTTTTGACATCCATTGTCAAAGATAACCATTTACGCAATGTCTTTGCTGATGACACGGAAGTCATGGAGTCATAAATATAGAGATGTTTTATGTCCTCATTTGTAGACAATCCCTTTTGTACATATGTGTACAAAATGAATAAAGAAAATAAAGCTTATTTCACTTGTAACGAGCAAGCTAGTAAGCGTACATACAAAATAAATAAAACTACTAGGGAAGCGTGCATAAATTACGTGGTACATTCTGAGGGAGTGGGAGGGTGTCGGGTAGGGGTTCAACTTGTTTTTCCTTTTACATGGACGTACCTACATACTAAAAAAGAATAAAAGTGTTCCAACTTTCTAATTTCTGGATAACGTAATTCATGCACGCCCCTCAGTCACACATTACTGAGGAGTTATCAAGTTATTATTGATAAAGTAAAATTATATCGTCTAAAAAGAACCCAAATGACCCATAGTCATTTTTAGTTTCAAACAAAAGTAACTATATCTACAGAAAAAATAAAACAAAATTTTCATTAAAGCATGTTAATCGAACCTTGTGCATTTTTTTTAAAAACAAGTACCGTACTACCCGCGCATTATTAGAGAACCGCGTACTATTAGTGAAAATACGGTATAATGGCAATATTTTGTACTTTTTAAAAAGCATCTAAATAGGAAAATTTACACTTTTGTAAAACATGTAAATAGGCAATATAGGACATTTTGCAATTTTTAAAAACATCTAAATAGGACAAATTGTACTTTCGTAAACCATGTAAATAAAACATTTTGCACTTTTCAAAAACATGTAAATAGGACAAATTGCACTTTCGTAAAACATAAACGGTTCGGTTAGTACTCGGCCCTGCTCGGTTCGGCCCCACCGTATTCAGTCCTGAAAGGTCGGGTCCCGACATTTTTCGGTCCCTGGTATTATTTGGCCCCGCTCAATTCGGTCCCTGTATTATTTTAATGATGTATGCTTACTGCGCCACAAGTAACAGTAGTTTTTGTTTTAGGCAATGATAACCCCCCTGATCTCTCCTACTTAAGTAGGGTAAGTCCGGAAAACCCTTTAATACCTTAACTTAACAGTAAAAGTTAACATTCGCAGTTCGATTCCGCAGTATGTATTCAACAACAATTTTGAAAATGAATGGGACCGAATTGAGCGGGACCGGCTATGAGCCGGAACCGAAAAATGTCGGGACCCGACCTTTTGGGACCGCATACGGTGGGGCTGAACCGAGCGGGGCCGAGTACTGTCAGTACCGAGTCTTTCAGATGGCTTAACTGTTACAATACGTGTGAAGATTATTTAAAAAATTAAGCCTCAAAATATACATCTAAATATCTAATATTTAGCATTTTGTGCTGATAGAATGCAAAAAAAAACATTTTCAATCAAGGCTTGAACTTTAGCCATGTCATGCGAGAAAGAGCAAGCAATGGGTAACATATATCCTAATTATACCAAATTCACAATATTGTACATTTACTATTATCATATAATTCAGTAGGATAGTGCGGCAACAGCTCTAGTAAGAAGCAATTCCTTGAACAGAAGAATCTTTTAAAATTTTATTACATAACGTTATACGAATTGGCAGTAATTAGCCTTCCTGCAGTCCAAACTAGTATAAGCTATCGTATTAGGAGTTCATCGGTGAAGCTGAAGGCGACCAGTCGCATTTTTCAGAGCTCCTGCTCCGACTGTGTCCTTTAGTACTACAACCCATACACAAGTAGTGTGCTGTTCTTTGGTTTGGTAGTCCAGGCTTGCCCGCATATCCAATTCTTTTAGGAACCCATATGCTCGGGCCAAAAGAAAATGTTTTGGGAGTTTTTTTAAAAATCCCGAACATTTTTCCCAAAAGAAACGGTTTACTTTCCTTTGGGAATTTGGTCACTTTTCTTGAAAGGCCGATGTATGCATTATGCATGAAAGACAACATCCCTAAAGAAAAATGCGTATATGCCCAAATATGCTTATAGTGATAAATAATAGAATCATTAAACTGTTGGTTTCACATAATTTAATATCACCAATTTATTATTCATTATTAAAGTTGTAAAAGGTGAAAATAAGTTACGTAAATACTATCTTCTGGATAAAATATAAATATTACTATTTTCTTAAATCTGCAACTCCGCTCACAGTTCAAAAAAAATTTTGGCATCAGTCATCAGTCACAAAAAATAGAAATAGTATACAACCACACGCTTCTTTCTTCTGCTCACAATTTTGGACCCTATAAATTAAGAAAATCATTAAACGTAAACACGTTATTTAATTCTCCACTAATGTAGATCAGGATAAAAAAATCTTTTAGTTCGTGTTCCAATATACTAATCTCAAGTTAGTATTTAGTATTAGTAGTTGAGTATGATTGCAGGACACAAATATGCAATTAGCTACGTTATTCACTGGAATTAAAATGCATCAACTCAACTTACGTAGGTCAATGTGGGTAGGTCAGCGGATTAAACCAAGTGTCAGTTAGTAGTAAGGAACGCATTAGGTACTCGCCTTCGCCTGTGATCTGCCTGCCTTCGCCTCTTCCCCTGCTCAGAACTCAGTGAACTATAATGAACAATGTAGTAATAGTAAAAAAAAATGGAATTGAACATCCAGCTTAATATTTCAATCATTGTTGTGGATCAGCAACTAGTGCTACCACTCAGTGAACCGAAAATCTAAGTTCGCATTAAAAGTTGGTCAGTTTAATAAAATCCAATAGTTATTATTTGCTAAAAATTAAAATCAACTTACTGGCTTGTAGGTCCAAACTGTCTGGTATCAACGATGAGTTAAAGACTTACTATGTTGTTTAATCCCAAGAATCCCCACTTACACTAATACCAGGTTGCAAGTTGCAACTAACCAGAGCAGTGAAATACTGTAGCACCATAATTAACTGCAAAGGTTATTCATGAATCACAACTAAAATTTGTCAAATTCGAATCAGTTTCACTGTGGCTGACTGACGATGTGGAGGAAAACCAATTTATTCGTTCTTTGAGAATTTGCATTTAGCGCGTATTCAGAAATCTAACGACCGACTCCAGTATTGGTTGATTGTCGCTCACGAGTGGCTACTCGTATGTTCCTATAATACATGCACAGCCACCGGTACACATTACATTATGTGCGCATATCTTTTCCTACTGCTTATGAAGGAGTGAACGAAAGAAGACAGCATGGACTGCGCATGACGATTTGATGCTTTTCTTTTGGGCGGCACGATATTTTCCTTTAAGAATATGCGCCAATATGACCACTCATTGCATTTCTTTCGTGCTGTACGATACTTTTCTTTAGGAAAGTGTACCCAAATGACAATCGGAGATTTTCCTTAAGGAATATGAACGATTTTGCATTAAAGCGAAGCTTCTACATTTCTTTAAGGATATATTTTACTTTAGAAAGGGAAAATTTCTTTTGGGATCAGCATCTTAAATGAAAATGCAAAATATTCATATAAGAGGCATGACCAAACAAAATGTCTTTAAGGAACCCAAATATTTTCAGTATGAGGGCGGAGGGGAGGATGTGATAAGGTACTCTCGCCATTGGATTTTCGAGTCCGGAGGCCGTTGGTCCCTTATTTGCATATCCACTCAAGTCTCAGTGCACGAGGAAACAGAGATAGTGAGAGAAGCTAGGGCAGTGAGGGCTTTATTGAACTCATTAGAATACTTCTTTCTATTAGACTATCCTTGAACTCCAAGGTAATGGCAGTTGCAGAGGAGAGGCAGATAGGGAAAAGCAGTCTCTGGGCTCTGTAGTCCGGAGGCTCGAAGTACCTTTTTCACTGAATTCCTTTTAATCTGGATTAACCAAATGCGTTCGGATTCTCGAACGCTTTGCACTATCTGACGGTTGTGTAAGAAGCTCCTCGAAGCAAACTTACATCAACTTCAGCCGATTGTGCTAGATAGATTATCGCAAAAAGGAGAGTGGCAGTATAAGCAGGGGATCTGGCAGTATAGAGGCTTTGGAGGAAGTGGCAGTATAATCTAATCGATAATGTTTTGTGGTCATCCCTGTGAGGGTTTCGGCAGTATAAGGAAAAAATAAATTTTTGTCTATAATGTAAATTCTTGCATACGGTTTAGATACATAAGTTATTCATATTTTTTTGCGTTTGCATACGATTCAGAGTTGTATCTTTTTTCTATTCTTTCTTTTGTCCTGACTTGGTCAGTCGAGTTGAGCTTTATAGGTAGTAACATGGCGTTTTAAAGTGCTGCAACAGTTCAAAAAAGTAAAACTAATTGGAAATTTAATAAATTGTTCGCAAATTCTGAAGAAGCTCAACTTTTTCTTGCCGACAAGTGGAAGAAAAGATACACCAACAAAGTTGTGGTAGGCGAGATTGTGACTACGACTACGGTGTTTTATTGTGCCTTGCATGGCAAGATTTGCAAAGTCAAAGTACAGTTAGTAGACGGTGAAGGCGACGGAAGTATTAGATTATTTATCGCAACTGGGATTCCTGGCATAGTGGACTCAGTTGTTATATTTTAATACCTCCCTGGATTAGCCTACGAGGTATCTTGCAGTATAGGTTATAGCAACTAGTTCAATAGGAATGTCCAAGGTCTACTCACGGAAGGCTTTACGCAATCCACTTATTCGGTATGTCCAAGGTACAAATTCCTTATAACAAATTATTCTTAGAATAAATAGGAAAGCAATGGTTCAGTATTGGACTGGGCTATGAAATGACTGATACGAATCTGTGAGCGTGTCAGTTATGGAACCCATAAGATACATACATAAGCTATCGTAAATAATTATATCTACGCAACATACCGCATTTCCAGTGTGTACCAAAATACCCCATGTACTGCTTAAGGCCCGTGTATTTGTGCTGGCCCTTGCACTAAATGCCATTTCGACCTAATGCGACCAAAATTACCAAGATAATATAGCAGAAATCTCAAAATTTTGAAAATAAAAATGCAATTTAAAATTTTGTTGCATCAATATGTTGTGCAATATAATTTTTAATGCTAGGTACGTACATTTTTTTTATTTTAGACTATAAATAGTCACACGGCTGTGCGTTAAAAATATTACAATACTAATAATAATAACATATTTACTTTGTGAATTTGGCCGCAGCCCATAAAACATTTTGATATTTACAGGTATGGATTTTCAAATTGTTGGTCCTTGTTTGGATCTAAATAAAGATTAAACAATATTTATTATGGGGTTATGCGTTTAAAATATAGGTAGTATTAAATTCGCACATCTAACCATCAGCTCACTCGAACAATATAATTACTATGCTTTGTAGTTTTGTAAAATCAACTTTTTTTGCAATGTTTCTAGAAACATTTTTTGCTCATTTATTTTATTTTATTATTATTTTATGTGTAACACATTTAACACAAAAACGGCTACCAGATATAATTCAGCACAGCTGTTTTTGAACAACATAATTATACTGTACACAGTAACGTTGAATTATTTGCCTGAATACTTCACATAAACAGTATTCCCGCGCGCCGTTTGAAAAGTCAGACGTGGATAGAAAAGTGTTGCAAGAAGCAATTTCGAAAATTCCAATTTTCAACCAAAAAAACGAATACGGAAACAAAAACTTTACTCGAAGAAGATGGCAAACCTTACAGGGAGCACCGGAATCGGTAAAGGTAAGTAATTGTTTCCGTATTTTGGTAACTACTTTCCAATTTCTCGAAGTTGGAAATTCCAAATGTGTACAGAGACGGTTGGCGACACTCCTTCGTGCTTTTGGCGATGGCTGGCGGTCGGTTGAAGACAACAGGGGTGTTGCGCAAACTGTCTCTACACAGATGGAACATAAACCAGCAATTCTGTTAACGGTGCAGCTGTTTGGGACGTTAACCACATGGTTAGTGTCCACTGGCTTGCACTCACAGAGTTTGCTGCACATGCCTCATATTAAATTTTTAGTAGAGTCACATATTACAACCTTACTTCTAGGTTGTAATTATGGGATAACCGCAGAATTTAATAATATTTACACCCTGTACACAGACTTTGAAGGAAATAAATTCTACATTGTCTGTGTACAGTGCAAAAATATTATTATTATATCACTAAACGTAATAATAATAAGTAAATTACCTAGCGACCATGTACAATTTACTCTGTCTTTTATCACAGATTTAGACGGAGTAAATGTACTCAGTCCTCTCAGCAAAGAGGACATGGAGGTTGATGTGCCGGCAGCAGTTGTTGCCAAACTTCTCCAGGAAGATCACGAACATCTTATGGACAACAACAGCACACCAAACACCGAAGGCAAGGAGGAAACTCTAACCACCGGTGAAAATGGTCAGGCTGTTGGTGAAAATGAGAAGAAATCCGCCCAGCCAAAAAAACCCAAAAAGGACTGGAAAGCCATTCAACTCCGAACCAAAGCCTTAAGGGCGGAACGAGCTGAACAGGCTAAACTTGCTCTTGAATCCGGGACTCCACTTCCGAATCCCACACCAGCCGGTGGGGGTAAGAGGGCCCTTGCTACTCCGTCACCCGGATCGAGCACGGACACTACGGGGCGGAGGAGGAAGAAGAGCAAAGGAGAAACGAGTACTTCGAAACCACCCTCAAATGATCAACCAGGGGGGGAGGGGAAACCCAAACCACCAGGAAAAGTAGGGCGTAAGCCACCTTCATCCAACCCTGGGAGTAAAAATGAGAGAAAACCACCACCAAGGCATGAGGTAGTTGACAAGCCATGCACGGACTTTACAGTTATTGTAACCTTTGCAGGGGACAATAAAACTGACAAAGTCCCAGGACTGGCTCTTGCTCACTATATCATAGCCTTGTCAGCACGGGAAACGGAACGGATTGCAGGACCTGAAGAAATACTTCAGATCACTACTCCTTATCTGACTTCCAAAGGACAAATACGAGTAGACTGCAATAATGCCTACTCCACGGACTGGGTAATTACCAACACGTATGACATAAAGTGGGAGGGGCCTAATGAACAGGACCTCACCTTTATTGGATGGATGCATACTATGGCCCCAGCACCCAAGGTGATTAAGACCAAGAGATTCAGAGTATGGGTAGGAGGGGCAAGGACTACATTTCCCAACTTTTGCAAAAAGTTAAGAAGTCAGAATCCAATGCTGTCTACCACACAATGGATCAATTATGCCAACATACCAAGCGAGATAGGTGGTGTCATCAAAGGGCACACAATGATCATTGCGGTTGATCCTTTTACCGTCTCTTGCCTTGAGAATTGCAAACATCTACTGTACTATGGCGTTGGACAACTCCGATTCATAGAGGTAGTATCTTCATCTACAGGAGGTGGGGGGAAGGAGGGGGAGAGCTCCACTGAGGGTGTTTAGGGCTTAAGCGTGCCACGAACATCCGGGTTGGGTCACGTGGGAGGAGCCAAAGACATGACTCCGCCCCACGTTGACATAACCCAAATTAACATGCACCATGCGCGTGCAGCGGCAGCCTCACTCATAGGTTGTCGCGACGCCATGCTAGTGCGACAAGCACGTCCAACGCACCCTGCTGGTGCTCACACCCCACTCCAACCACACTCCTTTATATTCCTAATCCAAGAACCCTACCACACTCATGGTGTGATACGAGGGCTTAGAAGTAAAGACCAGCTTTTTGTTGCTGAAACAAATGACATTCCGCGGTCATGTATACTAACATCAAAAAACGTCAAAGCCACAGTGTTGTCACAATTCTGTGATAGGGATACAGTAGCAATACATACGCACTGGGGGAAACGAACTATAGTGTTTGCATCAGTCTACATGCCTGGTGACACACTGGAAGTTCCCTCTGAGCATATGAGGCAGCTAGTATCTTACTGTGAAACACACAAGCTACCACTAGTGATTGGTGCTGACGCAAATGCACATCACTGAGTGTGGGGCAGTACTAATATAAATGAGAGGGGTGATAAATTGCTTGAATTTCTACTAGCCAGTAACCTGGACGTAGAAAATGAGGGCATGAAACCCACATTTATTGTAAGAAACCGAGAGGAAGTTCTTGATATAACAATAACAAACAGTTTTGCACAAAATCTTATTCGACTATGGCATGTTTCTGACGAAGAGTCAAACTCAGACCACCGGTACATAAGATTTAAAGTTGCAAGCGCCAAACCACCGTTAATTAAAATAAGAAATATACGGAAAACAGACTAGACAATCTTTCAAACGACACTGAAAGGCAAGTTAAAGGATGTAGATAGCAAATGTGACCTCACACCCATTGGTTTGGAGGATCGAGCAAACTACATCACCTTGTGTCTACAGGAAAGTTTTAAGAAAGCATGTCCAGAAAAATATGTCACATGGAGAAGCAAAGCAGCTCCGTGGTGGTCACCTGATCTAACAATACTTCGCAAGAGAACTAGAATTCTCTTTCGGCAGGCCGGCTCTATATCAAATAGAGACCCTGTCAAATGGAAGGAATACTTAGAATCAAGAAACAACTACAAAGATGTCTTGCGAAAAGCCCAGCGTTTAGCTTGGAGCAACTACTGCTCGGAGATTGAAAGTCTACCAGTAGCTGCACGGGTTAGCAAAGCTCTTGGAAATGAAAAAAGGAAGTATCCTACAAGCCTTAAAGTTCCTGGTTCGGATAATCTCACCCAGAACAAGGCTGAAATATTAGACATTCTTCTAGCTCACCACTTTCCGAGTGATCCGCAGCTGGTCATTCCAGCTGCTGATCTTACTCCCATGAACGTGCCGGAGATAGAAACAATTGTAACACAGGGAAAGCTAAGATGGGCAGTGAACAGCTTTGGGCCGTACAAGGCACCAGGTCCCGACGGTATAGCTCCGGCTGTTTTACAGCACAGCTTACCTGTACTCACTGAACACCTGCAATTTCTGTTTAAAGGGTGCCTAATTTTGGGCTACACACCGACAATCTGGCGTGATGCAAAGGTCGTATTTTTACCAAAACCAGGAAAGAAAGATTACAGCGAACCCACATCGTGGCGTCCAATCTCACTATCCAACTTTTTGCTAAAGTCCCTTGAGAGGTTAACGGATAGGCACATAAGGACTCCTAGATTAGAAGCCTTGTTGCGCTCCAATAACCAATTTGCTTACTTAAAAGGAGTATCCACCGAAGCCGCTCTACATAGGCTGGTAACACATGTAGAAAAAGCTTTGCAAAGAAAAGAATTAGTCCTTGCTGTCTTTGCAGACATTGAAGGAGCATTCAGCAATCTTTTGTTTAGTGCTGTACAGCGAGCAATGGAGCGTTTGGAAATATCCCTCTTCCTCAGAAGGTGGATATTTTGCATGCTCTGTAATCGTCAAGTACACTCTGAACTGCAACAAGAAACTAGGAGAAGAAGTGTAGAGAGAGGGTGCCCACAGGGGGGTGTTCTCTCACCACTTCTTTGGAACCTAGTAATGGATGAGTTACTTGCCACCCTGAAGGCCAAAGTACCATCAATGCTATCCCAGGGTTTTGCAGACGATGCAGCCATGGTCCAAAGCGGTCGGGATTTCAACGCCATTGTGAACAGGATCCAAGCGGGTTTACGCCTGACGGATACCTGGTGCGTTCAAAATGGCCTCAGATTGAAGCCTGACAAGACTTATGTAATTGATTTTACTAGAAACCCCCGTTTTAAAGGGAGACCTGTATACTATCAGGGCATACTTTTACCAAAATCAGACACGGTTAAATACCTTGGTGTGATCTTGGACAAAAGGCTCACATGGATTCCACATTGTGAATCTATTGGGAAAAAAGCATCCACCACCCTTGCAAGATGTAAGCGGATGGTTGGTAAATCATGGGGACTACAGCCTAGAGTTGTAAGTTGGATGTACACAGCAATGGTTCGCCCGGTCCTAGACTACGCTGTTGCTGTCTGGCATCCTGCTATTCAAACTCAAAAAGCTGTTAAAGTTCTCACAAAAGTTCAAAGACACGCTTGTCTTTTGATAACAGGGGCAATGCAGACCACACCCACGTCCGCAATCAAATGCTTGGTCGGACTGACTCCTTTGGATATACATCTAACTGGAATAGCAGTTCGTACAATGCATAGATTGAGAGCTAGGGGTTTGTGGCATGGCAACCCACAAGTACTTGACCATCGCAGTCACACACGCCTTTGGGATGAATGGGTTAACAATGAACCCATCCTCCAAATGGGCACTGACTGTAGAATCCTTACTCCAAAGGATAGTATCTACTACTTAGTAGAAAATCAACCCAGAAATGCCTGGGACAGTGATCTATCGGAACTAGCACATGGGTATGTTTGCTTCACAGACGGATCCAGAAATGGGCCTCTCTCAGGAAGCGGTGTCCTCATTGAGCTGTGTCAATCCCACACCCGAGAAACACTGCATTCAGAATCCATCTACCTAGGCAAGTACGCTACTGTATTTCAGTGTGAGATCTTTGCAATTCTACACACGGCCAATTGGCTGTTGGGGATGGGCTGTGAAGGTCAAACAATACACATCTTTAGCGACAGTCTAAGTTCACTAAATGCGCTGGTAAAAGATTCCACCGTGTCTACGCTAGTGCTTGCGTGTCACGAAAGTTTGAACCGTCTGGCCACAGGCAACGTAGTTAGACTTTCATGGATTCCAAGTCACACTGGCTACCGAGGCAATGAAGAGGCAGATCGCCTTGCCAAAGCATCGTATGAGAACATTGCTCCCTCACAGGAGGCAATGCATTCTATTCCTATTGCAACATCTGTGGTTAACATGGCTATCCGCTCTAGAGGAAGGAAAGCACACACAGATAGGTGGGATAAAATAACTATATGTGCGCAATCTAAGCGATGGATAGACAAACCTTGGTATGGAAATCACTCGCTTACAAGATATTCGCGCATACATTTAAAATGGCTAGTCGAAATACTCACTGGTCATGGAAGATTCCAGGCACATATGCACAGGATGAGACTAGCTATTTCACCTTTGTGTTCACATTGTGGACTAGAGCGGGAAACAGCACGTCACTTTCTGGCGGAGTGTCCGAGATACATTATGATCAGAAACATTTATCTGGGTGCATGCATCTTGACAACTGATCAACTACTACTGGCTACACCGAAAGACTTGTTGTCCTATACCATGGCAACAGGTCGTTTTGCGTAAGGCCTAAATTAAAGTTATAGTATAAGGGTAGTCTGCAATGGGCCTATCAGTGGCCTGAGCGGCATTTCACACAGTATCATACTGTGTGCGATCCCTTCAAATACAATACAATACACATAAACAGGGGCAATACATTAAAACCTATTTAATCATTAAGCTTGCGAACTGGTACATAATGTATAAAAAAATATAAGGATATAAAATGTAATAACACAATAGTTTACATTTATTTCAATTTAATAAATCCGTCTATTTATTTAAAATTAAGTTAGTAAATGTAACTCTAGTTGTGCGCTTTTTTTTGACTGCTCATCAGTTTTGAATTTTTACTGTACAATAAAAAATCGTTTTTATTGTAATTTCAAAGAAACTCCTACACAATAATTCGAAGGAAAATATACTACATGAAGTAAAGTACGAAAGAAAAAGAACGTATTTAAAAAAAAATATTGAATTTAAACGAGATAAGTAACCATTAGCAACTAATAAAAATCTACTTTATCCTTCTATAGAATATAACCTTCATTTTAAAAGTGTATGTCTCTTTTATAATTATTGAAACTACATGCTCAAAACAAAAGTAATTATTTTTTGTGCAGTCAAAGAGCACGAGTAGGATCCAATAAACAAAAGGATAGCTGAGGAGGATGTGCAGCTTGTACGTAAAGTACGTATTCGGAATCAAAGAAAAAAAAATAAAGACAATTTATTTAACATGGTAGGTATCAAAAAAGGTCAGCCAGAAGAAAATGCAGGAAAACCTTGTTTTAAAAATTAATTAAGTATGTTTGTTAATTTTAACATAAAATCTATTTGAGACTTTTTGAAGTATTTAATAATTTTTAAAGTTTGTTCACAAAATATTTTATGTGATTATTGATAACAATTATATTTATTTATGTTCCACATTTTCATGCCGCAGAAACATATGGACGTATGACTACATGTGAGGTAAATTACGAAATATTCAAGTCCTCTACTAGCTGTCTTTATTTTATTTTAATAGTATTACACTTGAAGGTTAAGATGCATTGGCATTCTAGTCCAGCCCTTAACATACCGTGACGTCTTGCCATCTGAAAGTCCAATGTGTTTAATATTAACAGGGTGTTAAGATTAAAAAGTCTCAGCACTCCTTCCTTTTTAAGTTTGGGCGATGCTTTCATTATTTTTTAAAATAATTTTAAGCCAAATAGTAATTGGATGTTGCGCCAAATTGAAAGTTTTCTCTGCCTTATATCAAGATAGTATTTAACAAATAGCACAGTTCATAATGTTACCCACTGACATGCACATTCAGTTGACCGGAACCGGAACCGGAACTGAAGCCTCCAAAAACTTCAGCACGCAATTTCTTTAGGAAGGCCAAGGCTGTTGAGTGCAGAACTAGGTTGAATATTTGGACAGTCCTAATTTAGCTGTGTCAAGCAGTTCCAGTTTTGGATTTATTTTGCGCCTAACCATCACATCACAACTCAGCAGCACCAGTGCAGATTGTCAAGTCTGATTTAAAAAAAATATGTATAAGTGATTTTAAAGAAATATGGTTAAAATTTGTTCGTTATGACCAACATAACCGTTTTAACATATCGTCTTTGAAGAACCAAAATGACCCATATCCAATTTAAGCTACAATCAAAATGAGCTATGTCATAAAAACAAAATAGAAAACATGTGTAAAATGTTAATTACAAGTTTTTGAAAAACGTAAAATGTCCTATTTACATATTTTTAAAAAGTGCAAAATGTTCTAATTCCATGTTTTTGAAAATGTGCAAAGTGTTTTAATTGCACGTTTTTGAAAAGGTGCAAAATGTGGTAATTCTATGTTTTTGAAATGGTGCATAATGTTATAATTCTATGTTTTCGAAAACGTGCAAAATTTTCTAATTCTACGTTTTTAAAAAGGTAACAAAATTTCCTAATTTCATGTTTTTGAAAAAGCTCAAAATGTTGTAATTTTATGGTTTTGAAAAGGTGCAAAATGTTCGAATTCGATGTGTTTTAAAATGAAAAACGCTCTATTTAAATGCTCTTAAGACATATTTAAATATTTTTGTAGATAGTTGATATTGTTTCTTGCTAAAAATGGCTATGGGTCATTTTGGTTTTACACATTCAAAACCAAATTTTCGAACACGCCTCTACAATTTACACCTGCAAAACCACAGCATAAAAAAAAGCATTTCGATGCTCTTTATTCAATTTAGTAACTAATTAATGCGAGTTGCTTAAAAATATACAAAAAAGTCTTACCCTTTGATAGATGCAGATTTTGATTTTCCACAGCTTCAAAATGCAAGACAAGAAATGCTTTTGACAACAGCCGCTATCCCTGTGTGTGCACTGTCAGTGAAGAATCAAAACGGTCAATATCCAATTAAAGTTTAAAATAAAATAAGCTACCTCTAAAAAAACACAGATGAAAACTAAACTGACAGGGATGTGTGCGGAAAATGTAAGTTACGAATTTTTAAAGGTAGCTAGATGCTTACTTTTTTGGTTTTTTGAAAAATGCAAAAACTTCTATTTAATTACACGTTTTTAAAATTAAATATTTTAATTCTACCTGGCTTCAAGATCAAGATATTTTAATCCACTTGTAGATAATGCAAAATGTTCTATTTACATGTTTCGAGAAAAGTGGAAAATGTTTTATTTCCATGTCTTTCAAAAGTATTAAATATTTTATTTCCATGTTTGAGAAATGTACAAAAAAAAATTATTTGCCTGTTTTTAAAAAGTGTAAAATATTTTATTCGGATGTTTTTAAAAATACAAAACAATCTATTTACATGTTTTTTGAAAATTTAGGCAGCAGCATTATCCGGCCCTGCATGTATACATACATATTTCCTTATACACATCCTAACAAGTCAGTTACTAACAATTTAGTTTGTATTTTTTCCGATGTTTCTCTATTATTAAGTAATGGCATATAAATACCTAACGATTAATACTTTCTGTTTGATTTATAAAAATGAGGCGGACGCGACTGCCGATGCAATGGTTACTTTAACTTCTGCCTAACTTTAATTTTTTTTGGATATTCACAACTTATAATTGCCTTAGATGCATAGTCAAATATACTTGAGCTCACTATTGTACAACTACGAAAGGGAACAAAATAAATACGTCAATATTATATCGACAATAATTTTCACTCCCTGTGTTTTAATTGTGATTCTTGTAGCTACCTGCCTGTCAATCTTAATAGTTAGTTAATAGGCGGAAGCGCTATGCATTATAATTGACGTTGTAAAGTTGTAACACAGCAGCAACATTGTGATGAAAAAAGTAATAAAATATTACCTTGTACAATTACTGCATGATTCTGTTATATTTCGCACCATTAACGTCACAACTTTCGTGTTTTATATCTTTACAACAGTAGATACAAATAACGCTAATAATGCTCACACAAAAATAGGCTACATAAAAAATAAAATAGACGTACATGCCTATTTTATAACCATTCTGATGTTTAAATCACCTCATCCTGACACGTTGACATTATTAACTTTTTTTTATAGGTTCAAAATTTCGGTTAGTCTACATTTTAACTAGTTATGTTGATCGCTATTATGCGATAGCAATAATATTGCAATTATGTAATAATTGCTAACTAAGAATTAAAAAACTCTAATTTTATTTCTTGCATTTCTGGCGGCCAAAATGCAATGTTATGCAAACAGTAAAGGACTGACTTGATGTGGCTCAAATAAGCGTCCGTATGATCAGTTTTGAATATTCATTAAACTCTGGGGGGCTTAAATAAACACCTGGTTTCAAACAAGCGCCGTTCTATAACTGTTTATTAGGCGTAATAAAATTTCCAATTTTTGTATTACGTAATTTATGCACAATTCTCAGTCATGAACTACAAGCGGATTATCGTTATATGCACATGCACTCGACACGATTAAGAAAGTCACATAATCACTAATGCTCTAGCTCTCATATCAACACATACATTATAAACTACAAAGTCGACGAATGTAATGCCAAATATTTTACAAAAATGTCTGGTTTTATATTTCAGCACAGGCATAATTATTTAGGTACACTGTATTTCCAGTTGAGTGAAGAGCCTATGTATAAAATTGTAACATTAGGCACTATCAAAGAAAACAGGAGCTTTCTAAATAGTTAGTTGACTCTCTGCAAAGTCAGAAACCACATTATCAATAAGTGTCTAACCGTCTAACCTTTACATCCTGGTTGTCGAATGATATTATACAGCATTTTGAATTATTACTAATATTTTCATCTGTATAAGGTTTCTATATAAATATATTACATTCCAAATTTTTTTACTGCAGAATTTTATTTAGCCTTAATTTAATTTGTAGTTAATTATTTAAATATTGAAGAGTCTGCACGCAAGGATACTATCTGTTGGCTGAATATTTTCATTAAATTCTGCAGTCCAAATATTTAAAATCAAGGTTTTTAAAAAGATACGAAATAATAAATATCACAATGATTCCGAGCAAGCGTATTTTAATTGCGCTTATTATGACTACACACCTGCCAAGCGTATCTGTTTTTGCACTAGCGGCACCGTTGAATATGGTGAAGTTTAAATTAGCCCATGTAATTACTTGTATTAATGCATATCACGTGACAAACAATGCTATACGAAATTCCACAACTAATTATTTATTTCATCGAAACTTTTAACAAAGAATTATATCAACAACTAAATTACATGAATGTTTTATCTTGTACCATATTTTGCAGGTTGCACAAACAAGAAGCGATTGAAAAAATATAGTTTGCGAATTACGAAGTCGATGCTCTATACGGTATTTAAAAAAAACAATATATACATATAAAGTTGTACAAATACCTTGTTTAATGTTTTGGCTAGTTATGCTTTCATTATATAAAATAAAATTGGTAGACATCTAGAATTGATTTAATTATTTTACGCATGTACCAACATTCCTTTTTTGTTGTTTTTTCTTTATCAAATAGACTACAAAGAAAATATATTAATGGGAGAAACAGACTTGTTGAGAAAATATCTTGTCAGATTTAAGTAAGTTGCAATTTCTAGAGATGTCCCAGTTAGTTTAAATAACTAAATAACCAAAAATAACTGTAAATAACTGAACTCACTTGTAAAGCATTTAAGAATTTATACAATGAAGAAAGTATATTTTATATTTGTAAGTCAACGAAGTAATAATATTATGAATTTTTATTTCAGCTACGTACATTGAATTCCTATTTTTAAGACGAAACACAAAACATAAGATGGATTATTTAAATAATTAATGAAAAATTGTTAATTCTAACGCCTATGTAATCTAACAACGAAACAAAGCAATGAAATAAGTTTATTCTTATCGTTGGTACCTTTGAAATTACATTGGTTGCTTTGCATAGCGCAAACACATTTGTCCTCTTCTTGACCGAACTGTAAACAGTAAAAGAAAATTCAAAATTTAAACATCAAATTTAATAAAAATTTTACCACCGTCCAGGGTCACCCACAAATGAGCTCTCAAACGCAAATATTAATTTTAGTAATTGGTACTCAATGTTAAAGTGTAAAAGTTTTAAAATGTATGCTACACGTTGTGATAAAAACTTGGAATTTAAAATTTGAATAATTTTAATTTATTGCCTTACCATCAAAAGGATCCTCGTTTGCACCAAACAATTTATTATGCGTGCAATGAAGAAATCTGACAAGTACACGACGAAGTTCTTCCATGCTGGAAATAAAAAATCAATTACAATTTATACAGTTATTATTAATTAATTTAAAGTGGAAATAAACATTAACAAGTAAAATAGTAATCGCCATTGTTATGCATTTTAATAATTCAATTGGTAAATAATAGTTACTTACTCATAGTTATAGTTTAGTCTGAGATGCGGGTCACTAGTCAAACTCCATATCTGGATAATATTGTTTTTTTTTTAATTAAACTAATTTAATACCTTACGTTTCTTTAGATAAAGATACAAATATGCAATACAATTAGGGCAATGTAAAAAAAAAATAAAAAATATTTTTAAATTTGTTAGTTTTTTTGTTGTAAATTGACTTACAAGATTCATCAATGTCCGCGGTGTCCCATTACTGTGTGATGGAAGCTAGTCGAGTCAGCAAGACCGCATAATGACCACAGATATGACACATACAATAAAGGAACCATAATTTTATTTCAAACTTTTGATTCAATATATTCAACAAAAAAGTTACAAAATTCCTACACGTCCTAAAATACAATATTGACTATTAAACAATATCAAGTTAAATTTTTTTACCAGTCCTGGCGCAGACAACACGCCGTTGAAATTGTAAAAAGCACAGCTAAAAGCTATAAGTGTGCACAAGGGCCACAAAAAAATATTACTCATATTTAAAACTGGTAATAGGATCCCAAAACGTGTCGCTTATTAGGTCAGTTGAAGCTCAATAAATATTTTAACTAAAAGTTTCAATATTTTTCTTTAAATATTATGTTTAAAATAATGAACTGTATGCTTGTTTTTGCTTTTAATTAATTTTGTTTTGGAAATAGAAATTCGAATTTACAAACTCTGCGTTTTAATGGTCAGTAAAAACTGTAGAATATCCCAAGCTTTGCACTCTTTGAGCATTGCTTATATATCCACTAGTCTCCCATAAAAATGTAAACAGATAAAATACATTGCACTAGTCTCATCGTACACCAGACCAGACACAAACAACGTGATTTTTAAAAGCCTTATAGGTATGTAGTATGTACAATTTAAACGCATTATAAATTATCAAGTATCTTTCATCAGTACTTTCTTAGGAATTTTTATTTATTTTTCAAAACAACATGGCATGTGATGCACTGTAGTTCAGTGTCAATAGTTTCAGCCACTTAAATGTCACGTTTAACGTAATAAATTGACTCCAGAATGATCGTCAATGAAGTGTCAAAACTTCTTGAATTTGATTTAAAGTAATAAAAAATAACAACGACTCACATTCAATATTATTTTTAAACTTGAATTTTAGACTCATATTTGATTTTGCAATTAATTCTATGAATAAATTGAGCCACGTTATTTTAATACCTAAAGCACAAAACTTAACTTTTTCCACGTCTTTTATTTATAAATGATTTAATCAGAAATGATAGGAAATGAGTCATTTAATTTTACTTTTAATTTTGCAACAAGTCAAAAGTCCAAAGCTTCTTTCCCTATTAGATTAGAACTGCATCTATTTTTGTAATTATTTTCATATCATTCCATGGAATTGTAAGTTTATCGCGGTTTGCTTCGTTCAACATGTAGGTGACATTGTGGACTTGAGCAGTATTTGTAATAATTTTTCTTGTACGTTTTTATAGAAACCTCTAATGCGCAAATTTATTTGTGTCCTGCCCTTGAATACATTTTTCAAAAATTACATGAAACACTATATTGTATATCAAAATTTCAACACGAACAAATAGTGCTTGGCATGTCCAACTGTTTAACAGAGGACCGAGAGACGCATGCAATGCAAGGTACATAACTACATTCACTATAGCCATTAACAGGGCCGGATAAAGCAGCCAGCGCAGGCACCCGCTTGAATTTTCAAAAAAGCATGTAAATGGATTATTTTACAGTTTTCAAAAATATGTAAAAAGAATATTGATACTTTTAAAAAACATGAAAATAAAAATGTTTTGCACATTTCAAAAACATGCAAATAAAAATATTTTTCACATTTCAAAAACATGCAAATACAATATTTTGTACATACATTTCAAAAACATAGAAATGAAACATTTTCTACTTTTCTCGAAACATGTAAATACAACGTTTTGTACTTTTTTTAATCAAGTAAAAAGAACATTTTTCACTTTTGTAGAACATGTAATTACAACAGTTTGCTTTACTAAAGGAAATTTTTAATAAAATCAAAATGTTGGTTTTTATATAGAAGCAAATTGCTCCCTAAAAGGAATTTCTTCGTCCGGCCCTGTACCCAAAGAAGAGTAGAAGAAAATATAAGTTAATGTAACGCACTAATTTGGTGTGAGACGTGTGCACATCGCAAGTAATCTGCTGGACAAAGGCATGAGAAGGTAATTGTATGTACGTCCACGTAAAAGTATAAAAGTGACTAGCTGCGAGCAAAGGAGCGACTGAGATCAAATTCAACATTGTCAAGTTGATCAAAGGCATCGAAGGAGCTGGACGAGGAGCAAAATGAATGAAGAAAGAATCAGCAAATCACACAAACTGGACAGGAGTACGTAAACTATTAAATTGTTTAATTTCCTATTTACCGTACCTAGATACATTTTACTACAACGTTTCTAGCTGACTTCTGATCCGACAACACTCTATCAGGACCCATTTAATCCCATATGTCATTACTTTAACAGTGCGTAAAAGGCTGTCTTTAACTCGACCATGGCATTTCATTAATATCTGACTAAACCCACTGACGCTCTGATGACATCAATTATGGACAATCCCTTAATTGTTTAAATTGCATAATTTTTAAGGGACGACTCAATAGCGTACATGCTATCGTGATTTACGAAATATTGCAATGCACACTTTGAATATAATTTCTATTTAATTCAATAAGGGATTGAACTCAAGCTATGTCATAGGAGAAGGAGCAAGCAATTTCTATTATATAGCCTAATTACTAACTAATTATACCAATTCACATTTTTGTCCATTTCCTAATTCATTAATTAGGTAAAATACCAAAGCAACGACTTGGGGATGATGCAATTTCTTTAAAGGGAGTATCTTTCATAATTTGATAGCGATAGCATAACGTCCAAAGCAAAGGCCGTAAGTAGCCTCCCTGCAGTCCGGACTATTATAACCCATCGTGAATAATCATATTTACACCACATACAACATTTCCAGTAAGTAATAAGATACCCCTTGTACTACCAAAGGCCTGTGTATTTGTACTGGCCAGTGTACTAAATGCAATTTCGACCTAATGTTATAACAGCACCAAGATAATATTATTATAATAGAGGCCGTGGAAGGTCAAAATGTCAAGGGAGAGGGGGAAATAAAACAATGATCCCCCCCCCCCCCTCATCTATACAGCGTCAACAAAACATCGTCGTTGGACCTTCCAAGTTACTTAATCTCCGAGACAAGATTCTTTGGCCATCACTTACTAAAGTTGCCCATCACTTCCAGGCCTGGCCATCACTTATCAAAGAACAGGCTATTCTAGTTTAAGTGCGTATTACATAATTTAAATTATATTAGGCGCTGTGAAATTTTTGTGAAGCTGAGAACATCTTTAAACATTCTTTAGTATCTAATATATTTTCAGGCATGACAATTTTATTGTCTTTGGCGAAATTAAATTAAATTTATCTAGTTTAGGAGCAACAATCCTTCGCTTTGCGTCAGATGGTGCTATTACGAATTTTCCTGATTGTTGGTAATACCTGTGACTTCATTTACACTTACACCACACCCCGAACGTAATTCACGCAGATGATGAGTGCAACAAAATTGGTATTAATTGCAATTTGAAGGTTTTCGAATGACTCTGATGTTCCATCTACATCGGCTCATATTGACTATTATATATATAATCATCATAGATTTTTGATGTTGTCTAATATCATTACCAACCTCATTTCCTTTCCCCTGTTTAAAAACAACCAAAGAATGCGAAAGAATCCAATCCGGCAACGTCAAAACACAACACTGAACGAGGCAAACTTTAAAAAGTTTAGGCGGGCTAAACTGCGGACTAAACTAAAGGACAAAACTATAAAGAATGAACACTTAAATAATACAGAAACACGACGACTGTCAACTGTAGTTAAAACTATTAATATAATATTGTCAAATTACTGGATTTATGAGAAATACGGTGCCTAGAAGGTCATTTATGAAATTTTAAAATACACACTGGTCAGTGACATCTTCCACCTTTTTTAATTGTGTACTAACAAGCAGTCCACAGTTCTGATAATCATTAACAATTCAGCTTCAAATCTACTGTTTTTACTTTACTATTTATAATTAGGTAGGTAGGTACTTGTTTTTTTTTATTGGATCGCTCGTCAACCTGTTATATGTAGAAATATAATTCTGTTAGTGACCAAATTGAACCTGGGTTCGTGATTGACAAGATACGATTGATGACGTTAAATAACAGGTTTTCATAACAAAACAAACATTTTTGATGTTACTTTCAATTTTCAGTTATTAATATACACCTTTATGTACCTATGTCCCCATACACATATTTGATATTAGTTTGTTAGTCGATTTTATCGCTTATTTTATGAACAACTGGGAATATCTCTATAGTGCTTATTTATCGGCTATTTTTTGATAAATCATTACTAGGCCGGTTGCCGGTATCAGTCATGGCTAATATGTCATATATATATACTCTTGAATGGTACTATGATATTGAATATATAGTTGGATTTGGAAAAAGCTAGTCATGATTTACCGGTGACCGGCGTGGACGACTCATCAAAGTAACCCCTATTCTTGTATCATGAAGTGTATTTTTGTCTTGTCAGTCAGTTTTTCTTATCATATAAATAATGACATAGTAACGGTTGTGAGATCTGGTCAGACGACAATATTAGGAATTAAAAATTAATATCATAATCAAGTTTTTACTTTTAATATGGCTTAAAATGCCTCAAATTATTAGATATTGTCGCTCACATATATGAATTATAATAAGCATTTTGAAGTTCACTACTAATCCATTGCATTTTTTTTTGCTTTACTTTGCAGCAGAGTTTAACAATCACATTAAAGTCTTTTACAGTCGCAATGGATTCTTCGGAGAAGTCAAATTCGTCTTCACATGCCGTCGTATCTCTTGCAACTCAGGAAGATGAAGACTATAAAGTTGTTCCAGCGAAAAAAGTAAAATTGACCACTTCTGCTGCGGGCTTAGCAAGTAGAAAAAACACTAAAGAAGTGACGGAGGCTGAAAGCATAAATGCGGTGTTGATCAGTCCAAATTCATCGTTTTCTCAGGAAGAATTCGTTTTTTCCATTGATCATGTAAGACTTAATGTACACAGGATATTATCATGTGTTATCAATGATTGTGCTTCCAACAGATCCTCAGCATTTTAGTCTTGCTTCTTTACTACGTGTTTGCTTTTTTACAATTCACACTAGCATTATTGTAGTTTGTGGGTTTTATCACCGCTTAAATCAATTATTTTAAGTCAATTTATGAGTTTCATTTTCAATGAACAATCAAGTGGTATATTAAATATTTCGTTAGAAAAATGTTATAGAGTGGTTAAATCTTAGCTGTATTGTAAGGAAATAATTGATGATCAAAATTAAATGTGTTAAACAGATTCTGGAATCAGTTCTCATGGAATGTGACCCATGCACTTTGGTGAATTGCCGTCTTGTTTCCCGTCGCTGGGCAGTCTTCGGATCGAAAGAGTTAAAAAAGACTTTCAACATCAAAATCATTATAAGTAGTACTCTAGTAAGACAGCGCTATTTATGGTGCGTTTCTGGTTCTTGCCAGACTCAATCCATCGAAGATTTGATTAACCAGATGAATAACTCAACTGAATTCCCGTGTACCACGTCGTTTGACTTTTTAAGTGACATTGCAGGTATGATGTATTATTCTCATGGAGATAAACCTGAAGGTCCGAGTAATATGGAAATAGCTCGACCATTCCTGAATGCTCACGGTGCTACCGTTGATAAAATATGGTTACGTCAAGACGTATTATTTGAGGACTTGAAACACCTTCTTTTGAAGCAAGCTCCAAACCTCCAATACTTATATTTGGGTCAGATGGATTTTGAGTTTGAAGATTCCTCATATACAGAGGATGAGGAAGAAGAAGAAGAAACTGAACGGGATCGTCGAGCAGCGTCTCTTTTCGATGAAAATATTTCTAATTCGAAGCCATTTCTAAAAAACCTGAAGAAGTTTAAATGTCATTCCTGGACGAGAGGGCTTGGCATCTTTATTAAGCAGATACTAGAATGCTCACCAAACCTGGGTGACGTGGCTCTGCCAAGCGATTATCTGCATTTGCTTGGACATCCTATAAATCGGGTTCACCTTTTAAAAAAAATAAGCATGTATCTGTGTAACTCAAATATTGAGCCAAACGAACGCTTTGCAGACTTTCTTCAAGATAACGAAAATTTGGAAATTAGTGAGGTCTACTTTTCTGGATCATATTATAATGAAGATGAGGAATACAATGGATATTCTGTTAATCAAGAATTTAATGAAAGGGTAGTTAACGTCATGGGGAAGATTTTAAATGTCTGCTCAGCAACGTGTCAAAAACTTGTGTGGCACAAAGGAGTGGATCAGTTGCAGTTCCCTCAAATGCCTTATGTGAAGCATTTAACCATTCAGTACTACAAAGAGGGTGAAGGGACCTGGGTTCCAGACCATAGTTTAGGTGATAGTGTGAGCATTGGCTACACTTTTCCCAGTTTGCAATCTGTTGAAATAAGAACCGATGTTGGGCTGGCTGATATGCCCCTTCCAAATATCTTTAATGATGAGGATCACATTGCTGCCGCCAAAGTACAGAAAGTTACTTTAAGGATGCCATTTAATGGTAAGAGACTGCTTCAAGGCTTCAAGGATATGTTTCCCAATGCTACTTTGCGGAGAAAATTTTTATTAATTCCGGCCAATGGGTACGATGATGAAGACTTTAATGATGACCAAAGTGACGAAGAAGAAACGGACGACGGTGAATATGGCGATGAAGAAAATGCCGATGGCGAAAGTGGCAATGATCAAAATGACGACGGTGAAAGTAACGATGACGAAAATGAAGACGGTGAAAGTCGTGATGAAGAAATTGAAGAAGGCGAAAGTGGCGATGACGAAAATGAAAGCGGCGAAAGTGGCGATGAAGAAATTGAAGGCGGTGAAACAGGCGATGACGAAAATGGAGACGGCGAAAGTGGCGATGAAGATAAAGACGACGGTGAAAGTAACGAGAATGAAAATTTCGATAAGAAAAGTGTCGATGGTGAAAGTGACGATGAATGAAATGCTCAGTGATTCGAGTTGTTAACATGCTACAGAGAATAATTGTCTCCTTCTTTAATAATGGTTTTTATATTTACATTTGATTAAACTAATTCAGTAGTAGTTTGCTACTTACTCTTCGTATAATTTACGTAATTTATCAACATTTTGTACATGGCTTTTAATGACCTTATACTGTTTTCACGCTTGCAATATTTAAAAAGCAACATAGTGTTAACTAAACCGAAATGCATCGTCGGGATTAGATTTTGAATACTTTTGGCTGTGTTGTTTCCTTTGTATGTTGTTTTATATAATTTGGATATTCAATCCACTGGCGTACGTGTTTCACGTTTATGGAATTCTTAATTTTTACAAAAATTGCTGGTTCAGAAAATATATGAGCTACAATAAAGTGATGTACCTACTAACGTTAATAATTATGATTGCGTTAAGGTTTGTCAAAACGGTATTAACTTGTATCCTATTACAGAACAAAAAAGTGTGGGAGGTGGTAACATCATCTTACTTATCTGTTTAATCTTAAAGTAGATCCTTGAAAATAATTCCAAGTCTGAAGTTATATTGTTGAAAAGGTACCTACATAATATCATTGTGCAAAGGCAGTTTGAAAAATCAAAATTGCATACTGTCAAATCCTGCCAGGCTGGACTTTTTTCAATTAAGCATATCTGACCCAGGTGAGTAGGTCGCGCATGATCTCAACATCCATCCTATGTAGAACCGCCTACCACATGACGTCATACAAAATGCTCACAGAAAAGTAATTACTATTTCGGTGACAAAAGACAAAAAATGCCTATAACAATAGACCTTCTATTCCTGTGTGTAAATCGTGAGTAAAGAATTACAACAGTCAATTACCAATTTATGCTTAAAATAAAATAAGCTGCTTTAAAAGATCGCTATTGACAGGGAAGTGTGGGTCGAAATGCTGATTAGGAATTTTTTAAAGGGGCTAGACGCTGTATTTTTGTGGTCTTTTAAAAAATTCTAAAGCTTCTACACTATTACAACCTTTAAAGAAATTTAAAATATTTCTTTTCCAACAACTGACTGATGTCATTAAAACAAAATTAGAATCATGCGTGAAATTTTAATTAAGAGTTTTTAAAAAGCGTGAAATGATCTATATACATGTTATTGAAAATTGGAAAACGTTCTTTATACGTAAGTTTTTAATATGTCATGTTTTCATGTTTTGAATGTTTTATCAACGCCCAATTTAATGCAAATTCAAAATGCTCTAGATGCAGGTTTGGACAAGAATTTTTTGCATAGATTTTTGGCTTTAGGCGTCGTGCACATATTGAGTATACACTTTTTTGACTTTATTGTACCCCCCTCCCCCCTAAGTATACAATAGTGATCAGCGCCAATACCTCCCCCCCCCCTATATTCGTATACAGTTTACACACTTTTGTACTATATGCCAAATAAATTTATTAAACGAATAAAACAACCAAAAAAATGTAAAGAATTTGAAATTGCAATATATTGAGAAGTTTTTGCCAAATCAAATATTAAAAAGATTGATTAGATGTCCTACTTGTCAGAGACATGCGACCCTTCCCGTCCATATTCGAGATGTCGTAGAAAAATTAACGATGAATAACTTTCTTAAAGGAACTTTTCTCAAATATTAGAACTTGACCCCAAAATTTTGGCTCACAGGTCAAATATGAAATCGCATTTTACCCCACAAAATAATTGTATACCACGTAGAATTTGCTGCTGATTAACAGGGTGGTCACTAACTATAATCCTGTTGACCGTGGTTAACAGGATTCACTGTGGATGTCGGAGTAACAAGAAAGTAGTTAGAAATTAACAGTAAAGTAGTCAATTCACTCCTATTTTTCTAAGCGTGTACAATATCGTGGGTATATTATAAGATGCAATCATATGCAATTATTTAGGGTGCCCCTCAACTTATTCTATAAATGCCAAATTGCTCTTGTACGAGATGTTTCAACTAGCGCACTAAAATTGTGAATTGTTATTGTTATTGTGAAATTTTTAGAATTACAATATCAATTTCAAATAGTTATTGTGAATACAACTACAATTTTATTTACATGTATTTTTATTGTAAATCAAAATAACAATACAATTACAATTTGTTATTTTAGAAGGTAATTAATGGCAGATGATAAGAAACAGAGCTTAAGAATTTCAACTAAAGTACGTATACTCCATGATTGCATGAATTAGGGGCCGGGCACAAATGACGTCGCCCATTATCTTGAAAAAGCTTAATAAATATTTTGTACTGCGGATCCAATAGCGTGCCCTTTAGGGGCACGATTTACATCTCTATATCATTCGATACTTGATTTTACTGATGTTTTCCGTAGCAAGAGCATAAAATCCTCTAAACCTTTCATCTTTTAAAATGAAATCTGCAACTGAGCGTGCGCATGCTTCTGCTTTTCAATGTTAAGTAAAATCAATATCAGGGAGCTTCCAATGATTACTTTGTGTAAAATTCGGCCATGACCTCTAACCCCCACCCCAGATATCTGGCTTGGTAAAGGTACGGGCAGCTAGACTCCCTCCCACAAAATATATAACGCCATTATTTCAAGCGCCTTACCTTAACTCATCATCAGTAGGAAACTTAAAACCAAATTGTCAATTGTAATTGTTATTGTTAATGTAAATGGTTCTGAAATTGTGATTGTTATTGTTATTGTGAATTTCAAGCGTATAGTATTGTGATTGCTATTGTAAATACAATAATTAACAATAATTTACAATACAATACTCTCACAATTTATGTGCACTAGTTTAAACTAATTAGAAATTTATAAAACTTGTCTACACTTAGAATATGGTTTTTGAAAACTTTAGAACGATGCAGCTTTGCTTCTTCACCCAAGATATAGCATTGGATTTAAAAAACACTTCCCAATCCCTAATATTTACTTTTACAAAACTGTAATTGTGAAATTCATAATATAAGAACGTAATATTTTCCGGAAACATTTTCTGCAGTGTTTCTAGAAAATTTGGTTACATGAATTGATTAAGTTCTTTTGATTTAGGATGCATGTGCATTGTAGTTTTAGTTAAGAGATAGATGTACATACAACTTTCAGCTTCAAACTTGGTAACGTAACATTGTAATTGTAAGCCACTCCTAAGTGGGTACTAGTCCCCTACACAAAACATTTTAGAATCCTCAATACCTTGTAGCCCTGCAACATTACACATGAGTAAAATATTTAATTAACTAGGAGATAATTGGCAGTTTCCCGAACTACCCCGTCTATCATTGTAACAACCATTTTTTTATCAACGTAGTAACACAAACTGACTCTGACCCTCATTAGACGCAATGATTTGACAACTCTTTTGATATACCCTTGTTGAGCTTGAACTTCTGTCCCACCACTTCCAAAATATTCAACCCTCTTCATCGAATCAAGGACATTTGACGATCTTGTATTAAACTCGCTGAGTAACCCGAAAAGGACGACCAAAACAAAGAAACTGTAGATTGCCACAACTCCAAGACTTAGACAAAAGAAGCCCTCCATTCGAATCCCGCAGTACGTGCAAATGACTACAAAGATAATAAGACACGTCTTTGTCACTGGAATGGCCAGTGGGGAATATATTTCGTTAAAGTTAGTCCCCAGGATTGTAATAGCATTGTACATGATGAACAATCTTTGAGATGCTTGAAAGTTTGCACCCGTTTGAAAAGATGCATGGGATTTGCTGTTGGTACAAAAAATATAGTTTTACAATAAAAAAGAATATTAGCAAGTTCGTTATGGAAAGCTAATTGAAAAATTAAAAATTATTTAAATTTACGTCATCTTTTCAAGAAAGACAAGAATTGGAAACAAAAATCCAATTCCCATCAGGAACAAGACCAAGCAGTGAGTGTGGAACATGACAACCTGATAGCATAGACAGAACAAGAACGGTAGCATCTGAAGAAAATTAAGTGACTTTGGGTCCGTCATGAGTGACGAAAGATACTCGGGTGAGTCTGGGTGCGTAAAGCAGTTGAGCAGCATTAGGGCCACAAACCCGTTAAAAAAGCGATACAAGTTCTTCATCAACGCTTCACAAACCTGGATCATTTTTACTTCAATGTCCGCTTCCTTCGATGACAGATCACTGAAGTAGTATTCTACATTATTGTAAATTTCATGTTAATATATAAAGCTATGTTGGTTGCTAGTAAATGATAGTATATAGTCTTTCTTGAGCTACACACAAATACACAACTTACCTTCCATAACCTCAAAGAATTGCGTGTATCTTTGAAAAAAGACTGGGAAAGCCGATCCATACAAGTAAGCAACAAGCTGAAGCGCAGAAGGCCATACGAAATAGACAGCCACAAACTGCATGCATATTTTTTGAGAAGTTGTCGCAAGTTCGTTCTGCATTACCTGATAACATCGAAATGCAACAAAGGCGGAATGTGCAAATGTGAGCAAGACGTTCAAGTGCCAGAAAAAAAGACGAAGCTTTGAATGCTTTGTCCCATTTTGAGGATCAAAGACGTATACAGGAAATCCCTGGTCGTCCTTGTCCTTTTCGTCCTTATACGTCCAGACGTACGGATGCATTTGAAAGTATTGCCCTTGTTTTAGCCCTTTTCGGATGTATGCCCTCATGACAGGAGTAAAAAGTTTTCCTTTGCTTTTTTTGGATGCTTTTCCATTGTTTTTTGCTAGGCTTTTAGTACCAGTTTCAGCTGGTGCCTCAGTTTCTGTTTCCAACTTCGTCTTTGTTTCAGTTGTAGACAACGTTTCAACATAAATTATAGCTGGCTCCATTGTAACTGAAATTGCAAAAAGTTATTTTTGTAATCCTGACAATCTATACATTCCAGTCCAAACTTTTTTAAACCACTGAAAAAATGTTTTTAGTTTTGCTAGTGGAAGTATCTTAACATTACATTTATATTTTTAATTTAATTTGATATTGTTAACCTTGATTTCACTAGCGACTTTAACAATTGTTAACTGTAACAACGGTTAGCTAATCACTCACTTTTACGTGAAATGTGAACTAATAATTGTTAAATTCTTAGCAATAGTTAAGTTTTATCAATTGTTAAAATCGATAATTAGCGTTAACAATTGATAGCTTAACCTGTGAAATCGCACTAACAATTTTTAAACTTTAAAATTTGAAATTTCGCGGGATCTGTAACTAACAATTGTTAATTTTTGTAGTGAAATCACGTTAACAATTATTAAACCTCAAAATTTTGAAATTTAGCGGGCACTATGGCTAACAATTGTTAATTTGTGTAGTGAAATCGCACTAACCATTGATAGTTTAACAATTGGTAACTACTCGGGAAATCGCAAAGTTAACCATTGATAACTTAGCAATTGTTAACTAGCAGTTGTTAAAGTTGCTAGTGAAATCATGGTCTTATTGTTAGTATAGATAAGTAGAGCGTCGAATATTCAAAGTGCCCAAAACCTATAGTTTTAAAATTAAAAGCTAAAGCTTTCCCAGTTTTTAAAACAGAACTGAAATAGAAAACTTGTTGAAGAGTTATAAAATAGTTCATAGGTAGTTAAGTATTAACATAAATTGAAGTTTTGGAAGTATTACAAAACACGTAAGAAAATATGCAGTTTAATTATACAGAATAGCACCTTAATAATCACCCATTACTATACATTGCAGTTTATAAAACTTTGGAAAATATATATTTAAAATAATGATATGTAAAATAATTGCGTTAAATGAGTTTAATGATCTCAAGCCTTTTGTAGTTAAATTTTAAATTGCCTTCGTAATTAAAACAAAATCTGGTTGTCAAGTAAAATAAGGGCACACAAAGAAATATCAATTATGGATTTGATAGGTATGAATATGCTGCGTAATTCTTCAAGAATTTCATTACAGTCAATTCACAGGCTTGTTTACTTTAAAGAATGCAAATATCATTCGATATAATTTTATGTGATGGATTTAGTTAGGTACATTTGATTATGTGCTTAAAATCTTTTAAGTTAAAAAATATAGATTTAGGTATAAAAAATATTTTTACTTAGTTGGATAATTACAGTGCCAACAAGGTATGTCAATTATATATGTCATTAACTACATTTGCAGTTAAAGTTGACAACTAGGCAATTTAGCGTGTATTTAATATTGAATAAACAATAGAAAATAGGTAGAAAATACAGGCCCAATAATTTTTTCATTGTAGATTTCAATTTCAGTTTTGCGTATGGTTTATATAATTTCATATTCCTAATAATGAAGCAGACGTGCTTGGGTGAGCGGTTAGAACTGCAGACTGTAACGAATTTTACAGTCTCAGACCTGGCTTCGATCCTCGGCCACTGCTAGTCGTTTACGGCTTGGTGTTGTACGCTAAGCGTCACTGGATGGTTGATTGAAACCCAATCTCCTTCGGTGCTCCTTAGTGAGTAGTAGTTAGTTAGTTAGTAGCCACTAGTATTAAGCTCATAAACGTTTAACCATGAAAAAAAAAACAAGGCAATGTAATCAATCAGTTTTTTTCTAATCGTGAGTACAGTTGAATGTCATGTACAATATTTATTAAATAAATTAGAGAAATTTACACAGAATTCTCGCCTTCTCGCACGAAAGCAATTTCGTCCCTCTCTTGACCGCACTGTACATAGAGGAACAAAAATTCGCGATTTAATGATTACATTTTTAAAATATCATCACAGTCCAGTCCTGGGGTCACCCACAAACTGGCTTCCAAATAAAAACAATTATTTTAGCCATTGGTAATGTTGAAATGACAAAATTTTAAACTGCGATTACTACATCGTAGTGAAAAAAAGATTTTATACTTGTGTTAATGTGTTAATTTTGCCTACTTTAATTGCAGCGTAGGTAATAATGGATCCTACAACATGCAGATTGCAGCTTGTATTTAATTCCAAATATGTCAATATGCAATTTGCAATTTGTGATGCCAAACTGTATGCTGCTGTTTTAAATTTGTAAAAGCCTACAACAATAAACTGTAATAATTGCTTCCCTTAACAATTTATCACTGTCAATTACTTTCGAGCTGATTCCGACCTACGTTGTTAAACAAACACACTGTTGAAACTAATGTGAGCTAAAATGCTAGCTTAAAATAATCTCACTTAAATTAAAAGTAAAAACTGCACACTCACCCAAACTATTCAAAAAATAAATAGTTCAGTAAACTCAAACTATGTCCTTGTAGTTCCGTCTTGTTTAACAATATCACATGGATTAATGCAGTTACAGTCGTAGAATTACCAACAGCAGGACACATTTAAAATTAATTGCTGCTCGTGTAAAATTTAGTTTTTTGCACTTGGCTTAAGCTTTGCCTAAAAAACATTTTTGAGTTTGATTTGATTAGTAGCTATACAGAGCGTAAATCTTCTTCGTAAGAAATCGAGTAATTTATAAACATATACAGATTTTAATATTCCATTTTAAATCAGCGTTGTGACATACTGTTCACGCACACCACATTGATATTTTGCCAATTAGTGCACCTGTGCGTCGCCGCGCATGCTCTTTACGAACGGCCTGCCCACCGTATAACAGTATACAAATTTCACATTGTTGAATATTCAACCAAGCTTCGATTCTTCCTTGAATAAACCGGCAATTCAAATAATTTGAATTCAAGGAAGAATCGAAGCTTGGTTGAATATTCAACAATGTGAAATTTGTATACTGTTATACGGTGGGCAGGCCGTTCGTAAAGAGCATGCGCGGCGACGCACAGGTGCACTAATTGGCAAAATATCAATGTGGTGTGCGGGAACAGTACTTGTTGAGGCGCTTGCTTGTAGTGATTTCAAAAACATAATTTCTGAAAACTGCGTCTTTATTTTTATACCCAATTGAATATGAATTAATTTGCCTGTGGCCACTATCACCATATTGTGTTACTTCATTTTTGTAACTTTAAATGATAAATCCGCAGTAAGAGCCCATAGTCACATTGTACATACGCTTCAGCTTACAATTTATTTCACATACATGATGGAGGATCTGGAATAGATATTACCCGGTGACATCCAATACTGTGTGCCGTGAGACGGAGAGTTGCCGTACCATTTTCTGGATTTTCCGTGTTTTCGAGATCCCGTCCACTGTCCCGCCACACCTTTAGTGTCCAAATTCCCTGAATTGCAAGAAACAAGACATCGGCTTTGTTGCGGCATAGTGTACAATTTAGTAGTATAGCTTAGTAGTTAGTGCTTGAAGGGCTGCTTTATTAATGTAAGTAATTATATTTTATTTATTTATTTTGAAAAATATGATGTGGTTAGGGGTTACCTAGTAAGTTTTTAATTTTTAATTTTTCACTATTGTGGCATCCATATTTGTATGAACTCATGTCGTTGACATATAGAGTAGATTTTATGCAGTGACTTACGTAATATTTTATTTTATATTATTTTATTTTGTAACATACAAGTGGAGTTTTTAGTAAAAGTCATCAGTAGCAAATGTAATGGATGTAGACAAAAGATAGGACGAAACCAGACCAGAGTAGTATGTATTATTTGTGATAAGGGTTATCATGTTTTCTGTACTGGCTTACAAGTAGATAGCAGGCATGATGAAATAATATTGGATTGGGAATGTATGAGTTGCAGAAGGCGAAATGAAGTAGCATGTACATGCATAGAGTGTGGTGGTAGTATAGATGGGCATGCTGTCAGTAGTGGTAGCCACTGCTTAAAATGCCTATTTTCTTTGTTTGATTGTTCTGCAGTAACAGAAGGAGATTATTTGGGTAACTGTGATAATGAAAGTGCTGAGAATAGCTTCTTATTGAATTCTAGAGGCTTTAAGTATATGCATATTAATGTCAATGGTCTTAATATAGGAAAAATTGAAAGCCTGAAATTGTTAGTTACTAAGTACAAGCTCGATGTATTGTGTGTCACTGAGTCAAAGTTAATTGATGTTGTACATTCTGGCTTAGTAGCTATAGAAGGATTTAATATGCATAGATATGACAGATTGGATGGAACTGGACGTGGTGGTGGTATTGTAATTTACGTCAGAGAAGGCAATTCTTATGTTAATTTAAGCATTCTTGAGGCAGAGCCAAGACCCAAGAAATTGGAGATAACTACTATTAAGTTGTTTGTACCATACTGTAAGCCAAGGATAATTGTAGTAGTGTATAAGTCACCTAGCGTATGCAAAGCTGATTTTATGGATTATTTCTCATTGTACTTAACTGAACTAAAAAAATTGGACCTTGAATTGTTAATTTTTGGGTGATTTTAATATTGACTTATCTGTTAGGGATAAGTACTCGAAGCTTTTGCTGAATATTACTAATCAGAGTGCAATGAAACAGATAATTGAACAGCCTACTCGATGTACATTAAATACAAGTAGTATAATAGACCATATGTATGTAAGTGATGTAGCAATGTATGATGTTAAAGGGGTATTAGGCATTAGTATTGCTGATCATTATGCAATTTTTGCTGTAAGAAAGGCTGTAAAGGTACATTATCCTGTTAAACATATCACAACTCGGAATTATTTAGATATTGATTGGGAAATTGTGAATAACGATATGGGTCTTATTCCATGGAGTACTATGGATATATTTGATGACGTGGATGATGTACTTAACTATTTTGAATTGTCAGTTTTGAATGTTTTGAATAAGCATGCCCCTGTGATATTCAGGAGAGTTAAGGGTAAGGTATCACCATGGTTGACAGTAGAGTTAAACAAAAAAATGCATCGTCGAGACTGTCTTAAATTTAAATGTATGGAAACAGAAGATCCAGTGCTGTATAATCGTTATAAAGAGGAAAGGAATAGAGTGAATAGGGACATTCGTAAAGCAAAATACAGTCACTATCGCAAGGAATTTGAGGAAGCTCCTACCTCCTCAAATGTTTGGGCGGTACATAATAGGCTTATTGGAAAGAGTAAGATTGCTTCTCCTGTAGTAGAGCTGAATGTGGGTTCCAAGTTAATTGATGGGTCAGAGAAATTATCCAAGGCATTTGCATCTGCTTTTGTTGTCAAATCTTCTAATGACAATGTGAATGAATTGAATAATTTCTACAATATCATTGAGACTAGTAGTGTAATTGAGCCGTTCACTCCTGAGGAAGTGGCGACAAGTTTTTTCCGATTAAAATTTAAATCTGAGTGCAATCCAAATGAGTTGTCGTACTTTGTTTTAAATAATTGTATGAAGTCACTGGCTCTGCCGCTGGCTCTTTTGTTTACACAATTCCTTTGTTTGGCATCGTATCCAACAAAGCTGAAGTGCGCAATTGTAACCCCGCTGTATAAAGGGAAGGGATCTAGGCTTGATGCATTGTCGTACCGGCCTATATCTAATCTCTTAGTTATGGATAAATTGTTGGAAAAAATGCTGTACTTACGAATCCTAAGTTAAATAGAGTTGAGTGATCAACAGCATGGTTTCAGGGAAGAAAGGTCTTGTCAGAATGGTACGCTTAAGTTTATTCAGGATGTATGTAACTATATTGATGTAAAATGTAGTAGAGTCATAGCAGTCTTTATTGACCTGCAGAAGGCGTTTGATTCGGTGCCTTATCTCCAACTGTTGGTGAAGTTAAGGGATGTATATGGTATTGATGGGAACCTATTGAAGCTTCTGACATCTTATTTGACTAACAGAAAGTTTAGAATAAAGATTGGTTCTGAGGTATCTGATGCATTTGATTTATGCATTGGGGTGCCGCAACGGTCGGTACTGGGACCATTGCTTTTAATAATTTATATAGATAAGGTGTCAGAGGCGATTTCAAATGGAATTGATTAGGTCCTTTATGCGGATGACCTGGTACTGTACTACTATTCCCTTGTGTTTGCGGATACAATTTATCACATGCAGTCGTGTTTAAATAATGTGAGTGATTGGTTTGCATCACAGGGTTTGACAATAAATGTTTCCAAAACTTAATTTATGGTTTGACATAAAGCCAGGGATTATAGAGTGCCGGATGATGTTAAGCTTACCTGTTATGGTAATGATCTTGAACGAGTGTGGACATTTGGATACCTTCGTGTGATAGTGGATGCTAATCTAAGTTTTAAGAATCATTTTGTGTATGTCAAGAACAGAGTGAGTTCAGCTATTGGAATGATTAGTAACGTTAAGCGCTTCTTGAATTTCAATGTTTTCGTGATCATGTTAAATGCCTATGTATTGTCAATTGTGGATTATTGTGCTTTAGTATATTCTGTGCAAGGTAGTACAGAGCTACAGGCATTACAAAACAAAATTAATAGTTTGATAATTCAGTTTACTGATAAGAGTGTGTTCAAGAAGCGGAAAAAGCATTTAGCTCAAGTAACAGTGATGCAAAATGTATTACTGGAGAGAACAAACACTTTGTCAGTTAGAGAAAGAATTAGCTTGTATTCAATGTCATTTGTCTATAATATGTTAAAATATGGGTCTAATGTTGCTAACTTTAAATCGTGGTATGTACTGAAGCAGCCAGGGCGTGAGACGAGGTTTAGTACGTCATGTTTATTGGAGTATCCTACTAATTGTAGCACGGAAGCCTATAGACGTTCGTTCATTTATAGAAGCATCACTGAATGGAATGCATTGTCTGAGGATATCAAGAGCTTTGAGGAAACGTGTAATTTTCGAAATGTTTTTACTAAGCATCTAATTGCGGTAAGAACGCCTATAGAGTACTCAGTGTATCAACCGCCATGATTATGTATTGGTTTTGAAAATGAATATTTGGCAATGATTATGATTATGGGGTATATGATGATTATGTGATTAATATGCGAGTTAATTGATTAATGTCGCAATGGAATATTGTAATTATAGTAACTTTAATTTAATTAAGTGTAATTATTATAGTGTCCTTTATTGGAAAGCAGTACAATTGTATTGAATGAACTGACACTGAAATAAAGTCCACTCAAACTCAAACTCGTATAGAAATGAAAGTAGGTTTCAATAAAAAAGTTGAAGGTATAATTTTTAATTGTAATTACATTGTCATTTACCTTTAATTATCGCTTCATTTCATTCTATATATGAGCAATTAATAAATAGATACGGTTTTAGAAAAGGACAATCGATTTAAGAGATACCACTAAATTCTTAATATTTACTTTTACAGAATGTACACTGTGCATTTCAGATGCGAACAAAACATTCTTTGCAATGTTCCCGGTAACATTTTCTGCAATGTTCCTAGGAATGTTTCTAACATGTATCAAAAGAGCCATACGATTTTTCGGTTTTGATTAGTGTATTACAATAATTATACAACAACAACCCAAACAGTAAGATAATTTTCTTTATGTATCCATAATTTTATTCAAATAATTCAAATTTAAAGTGCCACATATAGGCAACAATGATTAATAATTACAACTTTGTTGGCTTAGCTAGACACAAAAAGGATATTCGAACAGTGCTACTGGTATTCAGCTCCTAAGCGTGTAATCTAACAGCAAAACAAGAAAATGAAATTAGAATTTTTTCTAATAGTGAGTAATAACAGTTAACAGTAATTTAAGTTAATTAATAAGTAATTAAAAAATCAAGTTACTTTTTATTTTATTTGTTGACTTGAATAGCGTAAACACATTCTTGTCCTTCTTTTGACAGAACTGTGCACTGGAATAAAAAATTCAAAATTTAAACACGACATTTTTCAAATATTGTCACTGTCTGGGGTCACCTATAAACGGACTTCAAAAATATAAACGATAATATTAAACGTTGCGTTGGTATTGTTCAAACGTGATTGTAAATTTTTTAACGCGTCGTAATAAGAACTTAATATTCTAATTTATTGCGATACCTGTAAAAAGATTTTTTGTACCAAGCCCTTTGTTATTCATACAATGAACAAATCTGACGAGTAAGGTTACTTGTTGTATGCTGAAAATTTCAACACGTTTTTTAATAGTAAAGTAATTAGAAATTAATTCAAACGGCAGAACCAGTAATCACAAGTAAAACATTAATTGTTATTATTATGTACCCATGCTGTTTGGAAAAATAAATCAATTTGTAAATAAATACTTACTCCAAGATAGATGTTCGGTGTGACTTGTCAGGATTTATCAAAAACTGTATCTGGACAGTTTAAATTTTTTCAAATATTAGGCTAATTCGCTAATATTATCATCCGTTTCCATAAATTATCATCAAACAAAAATACAATTATAACTAATGCACAGTAAAATTACTAACAAGGGAATGACGTGACATGCAACACCCAGATTTCCAAGAGACCCATTTCAAAAAATCAGGCTACTTTTCAATAGTACAAATCCAAAGTAACTCTAGTGCATTTTGCGTTGCTTACAATTAGTCACAGCTGCCTGCCAAAGTTTAAAAAAATTAAAATTTTAAAACTTTAAAACTTTGCCGCCCTATTAATTCTACAGTTCTCATCCGATTTTGATGAAATTTAAATTTTTGTGATCCTCAGGTTTTATTCTACATAGAAATTTTAAGATTTTAAGAAATTCAAAAACTTTACTTTAAAAAAAAAAGGTTTGAAAATTGGGCCTTAAAAATGTACATTTTTTGTAATTTTTATAACAAACATAAAAAATTTCGAATTTTTTAAAATCTCTAGTGTAAGAGTAATTCCAGGGAGGAGCCTAGACGGAACCCAGTGTCGAAATTGCGGCGCTGAGAAAGAAAGTCTTGGTCATGTATTAGGTTCCTGTGTCCGGGGAGAACTCATACGCAACAATCGACATCACGGTATTCGTGAAATTCTAGCAAAAGCATTTCTTGACAGAGGATTCTTGGTGGAGCAGGAAGTTCATTGTGTTGCTGAAAATGGGTCAACTAGGAGAGTTAATATTATAGCGTATTGCCCGTCTTCTAAAACTGGATATATTCTAGATCCTACAATACGATTTGAATATGGGGACAGTGAGCAGCAAGCGACTGCAGTGGATTTGGAAAAAAAAGAGATCTATGAGCCTTGTGTCAAGTATTTCATGGAAAAATGGAGTTTACGTAGTGTGGAAGTCGTTGGTTTGTATGTAGGTGCGCGGGGCACGATAACACGTTTTTTCAAGTCGTGGGCTAAATCTTTTGGAATAAAACAGACAGTCTTGGATGACATTTTACTGTTTGCGCTAAGAGGATCAATTCAGATTTATAATTATCATTTGTATGTTTAACTTTAGTTGTATAAACTTACTTATTTAAAAATTTATTCATGTCAATTAAGAAAGTGATGGTATGTATACTGAGCTGTATAGCTATTGCAATTGTGCAACAGTGACTTAATAAAGTTTTTCTCTTTTATGTATACAATAAATACTGGCAATTGACACAGGTTCATTCATCCTCACTTTCTCCTCATTAAGTACAGCGTTATACACAGAGGCACAAGCAGATAATGTAAGCGCCTCTACTGCAGAGAAGCTTCCATTCCTAAAGCTGTAGCAGCTTGTTTTAAAATCGAATCGTTTCTTAGTAAACCATTCCAATAATTATGATTTATTTATCAATATCTGGCCTGTTGATATTGCAATATCTTGTTCTGTGGTAAATGAGTTTATTTTTATCATTTTGCTTAAAAATTCCCTTATAAGTGGACAAAAAAACAAAAACATGGTCCTTAAGTTGTCCCCTATACCTAGGTTTTCCCTTATATCAGTTCCCTTATATCCGGATATTTTTAACATTGAAACATAGGCTGGCCAACCAAACATTTTAAAACTTTCCCTTTAAGCCGGATTTCCCTTTCATCCGGATCCCTGATAGTCGGATTTTTCTGTAATTAAAAGAGCGTACAAGAAACACAAAAAGATATTCTGCATATTCGCGGTTAGTAGATTCTATAACGTGTCGATATTAGGTCAGCTATAAAGCTTTATCAAAATTTTAACAAATAGTTTTTTTATGAAATATTGTCTTCAAAATCATGACTAGTTACTTTGATTTACTTGCTTTTAAATTTTTAAATAATTTAGATTTTTTTATAATCAAACGAGTCATGGTGTGCTGTGTAGTTCCGTCTCAATATCAATAGTGTCATCAGTTCAAAGGTCCTGTTTAACCTTATACATTGACTGAATGAAATACTTAATTTTTAATGATTAAGTATCATGCGTTTCATGGAATTGTACTTTTATTGCAGTTTGCGTAGAGTTTGTATAGGTGTCGACTACTGTCGACATAGTTCACACGACGAGTTTCTTCATGGTCACTATGGAAGATTATGGTCAATAGGTGAGTACTTATTGCAGAATATTTTTGATGATGTTTTCAATCATTGTACTAATACTAATTACATTTCAATATTTATTTGTGATATACATATACAAATTATAGAGACGTAGCTGCATTTTTCAGCATGACTATTTTTATTTCATATTTTTGATTACATGAATCACATCGTCAAAATGTAAGCATGATCCAAATGCACTGGTTAACATAGACAGAGGTGCAAGGGAAATAATTTACCTAAATAAAAACAGGAATATTTACGATAAGTGCAAACTTTAGTGTATAGTGGTACCTTAAATATTTAGTCGTAATTATATTTTGATGCACTGGCCCCTTACCAATATGATCGCTCACCACTGATACTGATATCATCTCTCAACCAGACATTAGCCCATTGCTTTTACACAACTCATACTGCCACTGTATTAGAATTTCCTATCGCCTGTGTCTTTTAGCATTTGTGACCTAATCAGTTGGCCAGGAGAAAATTGGCAGTTTCCTGAACCACCCCGTCCATCATTGTCACAACCATTTCTTTATCAACAAAGTAATACGAACTAACTCTGACCTTCATTGGATGCAATGACTTGACAACTCTCTTGAGATACTTTTCTTGAGCAAGAAAATCCGCCTCATCACCCTGAAAATAGCCAACGCTCTTCATCGAATCGAGGACATTTGAGGATCGTGTGTGAAATTCACTTAGCAGTCCAAAAAGAACAACCAGAACAAAGAAGCTGTAGATTGCCACAACTCCAAGACTAAGACATAACAAGCCCTCCATTCGAATCCCGCAGTAAGTACAAAGTACCACAAAGATAATGAGGCACGACTTTGTCACGGGGATAGCCAGTGGTGAATATATTTCGTTAAAGTTTGTCACTAGGATTGTAATTGCATTGTACGTGCTGAACAATCGTTGATATGCTTCAGATTTTACAGCTGCTTTGTAAGATATTTTGGCGCTGCTGCTTAAAAATAGATCATTTTTTACCTTTGAAAATATGTTAAAAATTTCTAATGAAATTTAAAAAAAAAATTATAAATACGTTTTTGTATTTGTACTAACGTTATTTTGTCGAGATAGACTAGATTCGGGAACAAGAATCCAATTCCCATCAGAAACAGAATCAAGCAGTGAGTGTGGAACATGACAATCTGATAGCACAGGCAGAACATGAACGGTAGCATTTGAAGGAAACTAAGTGACTTCGGGTCGGTCATGAGTGATGAGAGATACTCGGGTGAGTCTGGTCGCATATAGCCGCTAATGAGCATTAGAACTACAAAACCGTTAAACGCGCGGTACATGTTTCTCATTAACGCCTCACAAATCTTGATCATTTTGATTTTAGTTACCACTTGCTCAGGTGACATATCATCAAAGTAGTCTTCTACAAATAAAACAGATTTATTTTGCAAAAATAATTTAAGAAAATGAAATTAGTAATAATTGCATGAAACTGTGGACAAATATTCTACTTACTTTCCATAACCTCAAAGAATTGAGTATATCTTTGAAAAAATATTGGAAAAGCCTTTCCGTCAAAGATGGCAACGAGCTGGAGTGCAGAAGGCCAGGCGAAATAGACAGTAATAAATTGCATGCATATTATTTGCGAAGACGTCGCAAGTTCGTTTTGCATTACCTGGTAACATCGATATGCAACAAAGGCGGAATGTGCAAATGTGAGCAAGACGTTTAAGTACCAGAACAAAAGACGGAGCTTTGAGCGCTTTGTCCCAGTTTGGGAATTTTGGGAATCAAAGACGTGCATGGGAAATCCTTGGTTGTCTTTTTCGTTCTTGTATGTCCAGACATACGGATGCATTTGAAAGTATTGACCTTGTTCGAAGCCTTTTCGGATATATTCTCTCATTATAGGAGTAAACAGTCTCCCCTGAATACTTGTAGATGCTTTTGCATTGTTTTTAGCCAGGCTCTTTCTGTTAGTGTCCGGCTCACTTGGTGCCTTAGTTTCTGTTTCAGCCTGTGCCTTTGTTTTAGGCTTTGACAACGTCTTAACTTCAATTATTGTAGTCGACTCCATCTTGATACAAAATTATTAACGTTATTTTTGTAAGTTACTAGTTCTATTGTTTTCAGTTAAAACTCCAGCAAACCACTAAAATACATTTGGTGGATCAACCTATTACGAACAAAAAAACAAGATTATTCATACCATTTAGGTTGGCTTATGCAGTAATAGAGGCTTTCAAATCAAAACACTTTAAGCACTTAAATATATTAAAAAATATGGTTAGACTTGACAAAGAGCCTATACAACATTTTAATGGAGTTGGCTAAAAACAAGAAAGCTTTTAAAATAATCCAGCGTAAATTGAGGTTGTTTTTTTCTGTTTAAGAATTTACAACCTAATAATGGTAAAAGCTAAAGCGTTCACAGGTTTCAAAACAAAACGGAAATGAAAAACATGTTAACTTAAAATATTTATTAAAAATAAATAAATTGCGTAAAATGCCAACATTTATACAAAACCTTTTGTAGTTAAAATATAAAGTGCCTTTCTAATAGAAACTAACGTTGGTAGCAGTTTAGTTTAAATAGAAACCCGTTTAAATAGAATATTTTAGATTTATACTTAAGAAATTAAAAAATGCTTTTAAATACTGGTCTAAAAAAAACATATTTTCGTGAAAGAACTCCACGTTGATTCATTTAGTTAAGTGCTGCATGAACAAGCACTTACGTAAGATAGTGCATGAAAAGTAATGGTATGATTCTTTGCGTTATACAATATTTGAGTAAAAACAATTTAGCGATTTATATGTGTGTTCACTTATACGATTATTCTATTAATGTCTTGCTTTTAAAATCTGCTGGCAATTTAGCTTCTAAGCTTAAAAGGTTTTATATACATATTTAAATTTAATTAGCTAATCCATTACCTCTGAATTATTTTTAAAACAATTTTTAGCTTCTAGACTAAAGAAACCTGTGTGATAAAACGGTTGGCGAATTTCGTAGTATGTACGAGCTTGATTTTTCCTTTATGTAAGGCTTTTATTAAAATTAAGATTTGTTGGATTTGCTAGAACTTAAATGATTTTCTTTAAAGGGTTTATTTTATATAAAAGAACTTAACCAAATCAATCAACGTTAAGTTCTTTCACACAAACTTTCTGATTTTTAAATCCCATAATCATGATATGCATGCGTTGTTTGGTTGTTTTTAAAGTAGTCCAAAGCTTAAAAGTAAACTAGCTGTAAAAGTAACACACACAGCTTTGTTCTGATTCTTCATTTTCTTGACGAGAATAAATACAACGACTGAGAAAAATGACTTGATGAAAATGTGTTATAAAAGTTGAAGCCAGTACATGGCTCCGTATTACGTTGATGAATGATATAAAAATCTGCTTAGTATTAATGTGGCATTACTGAAGCCATAGTTACTTATTACATATCATCCTACCATTATCATCTAATCATAACCTCTCTATTCTGTATTATGAGTTTAACCTAAAATTCTTGTTTATATAAATTTCTACGTTATTTAATTTCTATTGATTGCATGTAATTACAACGATATTTATTCACTTACATGTTAGCTAAAGCTTTAAGTTCTATAGTGTGTATTGAATTTAGCGAATAATATTGTAATAAATGGTAATTTTACTAACAAATTAATGACATTGCCAAACTCAACGAATTATAAAAGCTTTAAAAACTGTTAATTACGCTTAATGACACGTCCTGGAATATAAAAATGAAGCATTTTAGTAAAAACAAAAGTCATATTAAAAGTATAGTAGGGGATAGTTACTAAATGATGTCACACAAATTATAATTCTATTAGGACCCACTCACTCCATTGTCAGCACTTTACTATTCCGCAAGCGGCTACCTTCAGCATTGTAATTTCATTCATACCCCAATAGACCCACTCACCTTTCAGGTTTAAATCATTTATGGGCGGTCCCTGGGGACAATTCGATATTTAATGGTAGTTAAGTTTCGTATATACTTATAATTTAATTATCGTGAAACAGGCAGAAATATCAATCCAAGTTCTTACATATGCATATAATTTTGTCATTGCTATCACGAGCCTTCTTATTTAAACTATTATGTAACGGAAAACTCATAACGTGTAATTTAAAATGAGAGCTTCGGGTAATTTGATGTTCGTGACTTTTAATTGTGAATTTCCAATCTCATTAGTTACATAATAACGTAATAGAACGCGGGTCTGATAAGCTTTAATGCTTAACATTAACATCATTAAGCTTATAATACACGTAAGTGCATATGCAAAACTATATTAAAAATATTCAACCACAATAGATAAGTCTTCACCGCCTATAAATTAATTACTAATTAGACAAAAATACAATTCTATACTATTGGCGTGAATTTTATGAAAAATATGTTGTTTATTTCCAAGCCAAATTTTTCCTACCGTCAAAATCGTCGATTTTTTTTATACTTTTAATAAATTACGTAATTCAGCTTTTATTTAATAATTCATATCTAATAAATAGAATCAAACCTATGACACAGTACAATATTTAGTTCATTTAGTTACATCCGCAAATTCCACTTTTTGCATCCTGTTAAAAAATAAAACAGTAAAAATTGGCAAATCTAAAATTAGATAGGATATCGCAGTTAACAATCCCTAGATACTTACTTAAACTCAGTTTCTGAGTCTCTTAAAACCCTGTCAATTAATGTTGGGTGCACAAAAATTGTAACGTGTAATTTTGTATTCTTAACTCCTTATATTTATATGGGACGAATTTATTGCAAAAAAGAAAGTTTAAATTAGAATCTAATAAAATTTACTAGTTATGATTTTGTAAATTGAGTTGAAACTTTAACAAGAAGTACTGCAGAGCAAAATTTTAATATACTAATACTATTTATTGATTTATGTGATTTTTAATTTTTAAGTTAAATTATTTTATAAGAAAATGGGAAATGTTGTCGCACTGGAGATCCTTTTTCGTCTTCCACTCCAGATCACCTTTGTATTGATTTTCAAACCGATAATTAGTAGAACAGAGGCGCAGTCAAGTACGTCATCGGTTTGAAATATTAGTGACTTTTGTAATATTATAATTATGCCATATGCCGCTCAGTTGAATTATTCATAGGTTTTGTGAACGGTTTTTGGTCCGTATTTAAAATCTCATTGGAATAATTTTGTATTTTGCTCGTATAATATTAATATTAAGGTTGTGGAACCCACTACACTTGCAATGTGTCAACGGAAGATGCAAAGGTCAAAGTTGGCGTTGTGACGGTGATAACGATTGTGAAGATTTCAGTGATGAAAGATATTGCGATAGTTAGTAATATAAGATTATTATTAAATATATCGTGAGTGAAGAACTAAAAAAACCAAAATCAATATTTAGCTAAAAACAATATCAACTTCCCACACAAATATTCTAATATATCTCGAGAGCACTTAAATAGAACATTTTACACTTTTCGTACACATTAAATTAGAAAATTGGGCACTTTTTAAAAATACGTAAATATCACATTTTGCACCTTTTTGAAAACATGGAATTAGAACATTTTGCGCCTTTTCGAAATTATATAATTTGAACATTTTGCACCTTTTAAAAAACATGGAATTCAAACATTTTGTTCCTTTTTAACACATGCAAATAGAACATTTTACATTTTTCAAAAACTCCTAATTAACATTTGACGCATGTTTCTCATTTTATTTTATGACATAGCTCATTTTGATTGTAGCTTAAATTGGATATGGGTCATTTTGGTTCTTCACTGACGATATTTTTCTTCTTTTTCATGCAAAGACTTTTATTCTTTTGAAAGTCATAACTTGAACAGGCATGTACGCAGTCTTCAATTTATTATATACACGAGATGAGGGTTACCAACAATGTCTTACATTTTTGGTGATTTATTATCAGCATTTTGATTGTTAAAAACTGTGATTTGTTTATTTCATGTCAAAAAGCTTGTTACAGCGGAGCATTTAGATGCTCAAACCAAAACTGCATCCCATGGATCTCCGTTTGTGACGGTAACAATGATTGCTTGGACCACGGTGATGAACGCAATTGCTTTTGTAAGTCAGCATTGTTATAGCTTTATTAATTTTTTTAAATAGTCATATATCATACAATACGATCAAACTTGACTATCTACATTTGATTGTAAATGCAAAACTGACTATAGATATTTCCATTTTACAATAAAATAAAATCTGACTATCTCTAACTTCTTGTTTATATTTTTTAACCTTGCAACAATTGTGTAAATAGCAACGTTACAAACAGATGAATCTACTGTTCCACCTCCCAGCACACTGGGTATGGTAACAATAAAATTATTTCTGCAGCCTCAACTAACACTGAATTTTTGTTATTTCGATAATTATAATTATCAAAGACATATCGTCAAGGAAGAACCAAAATGAGCCATATCCATTTGTAGCTAAAAACAATAATAACTATCTTCAAAAATATTGAAACGTGTCTTGAAAGCATTTAAATTGAATATTTTAATCTTTTCTAAAACATGTACATAGAACATCTTACACATTTCTAAAACATGTAAATAGAACATTTTAAACTTTTCAAAAACATGTAAATAGAATATTTTACACTTCTTCAAAACATGTAAATAGAATATTTTACACTTCTTCAAAACATGTAAATAGAACATTTTACGCTTTTCAAAAACATGTAAATAGAATATTTTACGCTTTTCAAAAACATGTACATAGAAAATTTGACACTTTTCGAAAACATGTAAATAGAATATTTTACACTTCTTCAAAACATGTAAATAGAACATTTGACACTTTTCAAAAACATGTGAATAAAACATTTATTGCATTTTTCAAAAACTCTTAATTAACATTTTATGCACTTTTCTCATTTTGCTTTTATGACATAGCTCATTCTGATTCTAGCTGAAATTGGATATAGGTCATTTTGGTTCTTCACTGACGATATGCTACTTATGGTAATAGTTTATCAGTTAAAAAAAAATTTATCATAATTATATAATATGTTTCAACCTAATAGACAGAAACTTGATAAATCAATATCTTTCAACAATCATGATGCCAGCGGCATTTGTTCTCATAGTGATAACAATAATAACGATTGCCTGCACTTTGCACTATAGAACCGTCCGAAATCTTAAATCTTAAGGCAAAATTGCGCGAGTTAACAGACGATGAGGTTCAAATCTTTTTCGATGGAAATATGGACGCAGACCAAGCATCTCCTGGTTACGGGTTTATTGAGTCTCAGCCATTTAACAAGGACTACGAAATCCCAAGCGACCAACTTGAAATTTGTAGCATAAGTTTTTTAATGCAATTGATTATTTCTTCAAATGATAATTCATCAATCTAAAGAAATATTATTCAACTTGTGTACTACTGATAACAACCGATTTATTGTGTTCCTAAACGTTGTTAATAGTTCATGGAAAGAAATTAGGATCTGGTGCATTTTTCTTTGTCCTGCGGGGCACATTAAAAGGTTCAAATGAGCCCAGAAGCAGAGCAGCTGACGACATTCCAGTTGCTGTCATGACTGTGAAGCCAAATGTGGATGTTTCTATTTTCGTCGCGCTCCTCACGGAAATGAAAGTCATGTGCTTTGTGGGGGAGCAGCCGCACATTGTGGCTTTATACGGAGCTCAAACCACTAAAATACGAACACGTGAGTCAACGTTATTGATATACACTAATAAAATATTGATACACATTAATATCGAAAAGGCGCAAAATGTTCTAATTCCATGGTTTCGAAAACGTGCAAAATGTTCAAATTCTATAATTCCGAAAAGGCGCAAAATGTTCTAATTTCATGTTTTCGAAAAGGTGCAAAATGTGATATTTACGTATTTTTGAAAAGTACAAAATTTTCTCATTTAATTTGTTTAAAAAGTGTAAAATGTTCTATTTAAGTGCTCTGTTATATTTGAATATTTGTGTAGGTAGTTGATATTGGTTTTAGCTAAATATGGATATGGGTCATTTTGGTTCTTTACTGACAATATATTTAATAATAAGCTTATATTACTTACTACACTAATAATCCCTACACTGCACTATGACTATATATTTAGTTTACTATGTTAGGAAATATTTCAATGACGTATTTTATGGGCAGTCTCTTACCTAAATTTTTGTACATTATAATTGCCTGTAGTTCGCTCTTATTTATCTTGTATCAAACTACAGGTGAGGTGTACATCGCTCTAGAATTTTGTGCGAACGGAGATTTACCCAATTATTTAAAAAAGAACCGAAATAAGTTTGAAGATTTGAATGAAAAAGCAACGAAAATTGTTTCTGCTCGCGATACTGCAGAAGCAACGACAGAAAATGTGTTATATGCGAACCAAATGACCTTTATTTTCATTTCTGAGCCGTCAAACGTATATTATTATTCCAACATAGAAGCAAACTAATTAGCAGTATACTCCACTTAGGATCTTTTAAAATGGTGTCAGCAAATCTCTAGCGGAATGGGGTTTCTTAGTTCAAAAAATGTTAGTGAATGTGTTGCTGAATTTTAAAAAAAAGTATTTTTATAAACGAGCAAGCGATGCAATTTCGTAAATAGTAAAACGCGATAAAATGTAAATAAATCTTCAAAACTTTTTACTTGTATGCAAGGTAATTCACGGAGATTTGGCTGCAAGAAACGTTCTTTTTACGGGGGAAAAACTGCCAAAATAAGTGATTTCGGTCTCTCCCGCCAACAGCAAAACTATTCAACATACAAGAAAAAAACAAAAGCAAAACACATACAGAACAAAATTAAAAATATTTTATTTTTTAAAAATCTGTAAGAAATTAAAATAATAATCTTTGATTCCAGACTCCGTTGCCGTGGAAATGGATAGCGATTGAGTCTCTGCGTGACATGAAATTTTCAGTACAGTCCGACGTTTGGTCGTTTAGTGTGACACTTTTTAAAATATTTTCACGTGGAACGATACCGTACCCTGGACGGTATTGGACGAATAAGTTTTTTGATGACCTGGTTGCTGGGCTTCGTTTAAATACACAAAAGTTTGGAAATGATGACGTGTGAGTAATTATCTTATTAATCTATTACGTTTCATGTGTACTACATAATATATGAACGCGTAATAATTATAATAAGGTCGCTAAAAGGTAGTTATTTTTTGCAGACGTAATCTTATGATGGACTGCATGAAACTGGAACCGTTTGAAATAATTAAATTTCACAAAATAAGTCATTGTTTTGTTGAAATTCAGAAGAAACTCGAGTTAAAGTTAAATTCTGATTCATTAGATAATTACATTATGACCTAGTTCAGAATATTTTAAACTAGTTAAGCACTAAGTTAAGGTTTCCATTCTGAGCTAAACTTTAGTTCCAAATCCACGTGTTGCCTGTTGTATAAATAGTTGAAGAGTTTTTGGCAAAGCGGGATAAGTCCACCTAATACCTGTATTTCTTATTGAAATTTGGTTTTTAAAAGTTTTTGTAGTTTGTAAAAGAGAATTGCCGTGCGTTAATGTTTTTATGCAAAGAAAGATAAAAAGCTAAGAAAAATTTAAAGATTAAAATTAAAGTCATGTCTAATTCCTCAATAAACTAAACTGTAACTTAACATCGCACAGGAATAGCCCGCAGTAGTTTTGTATAAAAAATACACTTCTGTACAATCATAATTATTTGTTTGCATAAGAAGCCTAGTGTGAATGTAGAACATGTGTAACACATTGTAAGATAATTTTTTACTTAGGGACCATACATATATTACGTTTACAAAAAGGGGGGGGGGAGGGGGTTAGGGGCCATGCAAACTAAAACTCACTCAAACCATGAGGGGGGGGGGTTAAAGAAACTTACGTTTGCACCCAAAAAATTGTTTTAATATCATTTTATTCAATTCCAAAATTCATTTTCATCTGTGATTTTAAAATTTAAAATTTAAAAAACGAAATTGATTTCAATTTTGCTTTAAATCATTGCCGTTTTATGAAGTTTGTAATTTATTAAAGATAAATTATTTTAATACTAGTTTTTGTGTTTACGCATTGGTAAATAAAGGACTAGGCACAGTTAGTGTGGAAAAATGGGTCCCAGTTAGATTTTGCCTAAATTAACATATAATATTGTAAATTGTATGGCCAACAACTTTGCTGAAGACACTTTTCTAAAATATAAGAATTTGACAACACAATTTTGGGTCAAAGGTCAAATATCAAGGTACTTTTTACTTTTAGAAAATAATTGTAAACGGTGGTAAAATTTCTTCTGATTTACGTTGTGGTCTTTGTTTTGACAAACAAATAATTTTTGACCCTTTTTTTGGGTCAAAATTGAAAATAACCCCAAAAATAGGGTCAAAAATTAGTTTTTTGCCAAAACAAAGACCACAACGTAAATTCGCAGAAAATTTTACACCGTTTACTATTATTTTCTGAAAGTAAAAAGTAACTTCATATTTGACATTTAACCAAAAATTGTGGGGTCAAATTCTTATATTTGAGAAAAATGTCTTTTGAAAAGTTGTTAGGCATAAAATGTACTACATTATATGTTAGTTTAGGCAAAATCTAACGGGGATCCATTTTTCTACACTAACTGTGCCTATAGTTCTTTGTATAAATTAATAATTCATGCATGTGAAATATTTTTGTACTACTGTAAACGTTTCATGGGGGAGGGGGGGAGGTCGGGAAATATCACTGATGGTAACAAGGGGGGGGGGGAGGGGGTTGAAAATTTGGGTTTTTTGTAAACGTAATATATGTATGGTCCCTTAAACAATTCGAATTCCCATTTTTATTGAGTTGTTTTTTTGTAACTTAATTTAAACATCAAATTATGCAACACACAACGACTTATTTTAAAGGTATTGTAACCAATAAAAAGGAACAATGAAATTGAATGACACGTATTCCTGGGCGAATCTTGCGTTGCGTAAAATTTGTTTTGTTAATATTAAGTAGCAAAATTAAGGTAGGATTTGTTTTTTGTTTTAAGAACTTAAATTTTAATATAATTATTACATACACTCTAATTCAAATTTTGAAAAACATTGCGCATAAACATTTTCATGTTGTTTATTTCATATTTATTACTTGTTTCATGTATTAAAATTTTAAAATAAAAATGACGATATTTGTTTCTAACAACATTCAGGATAAAAAAGTCGTTATATTATTAGTATAAATTATTTCCTGTTTTTCTTATCTGACTTGGTTTGAGTGTTTGAGTATTGGGCTGGAACATAGGGGTTACAACTTAAGCATAATGTGACTAAAGTTCAAAGGATTTAAAAAAAAGTTAAATAGAGCTATTAACAGTATTGCTTTTATTTAAAATTAAAACCTTATGTTTACAATTAGAAAATATATAGTTTTGAAAAAACCGCGTAATATAATGAAAAATGTAATACTTTGTTGGCACGTGATACTCATAAAAGTAACATAACTGTGCTACGTCTTCCTTTCGTGAATCATTGAATCACCTAAAATTGTTTATGTTAATGAAAGGACGGGTAATACTTTAAAAGTGCATCAGAAATACCTAATAATATAAATATCTAAATTATGTAATTATAGGTAGCAAATAACATAATTATTATTAAATGAATACAAACTGATGCATGTTCTAGTGCATGATTCTGTCCGTAAAGGGACGAACTGAAACTAGTGCTCTTCACTGCTCGTCACGTCCTCTAATGGTGTATGGGCATTTTCCGTAGGCAGCAATATAATTATATTTCTATATTTAGCTCCAAATTAGTGTTCAAAATTTAAGTCCTGGTAGCTCATCCATTACTATAATTACAAACTTGAGCATTTGTTTTTTCGAATAGTCCGAAATTTTCTATCTGCATGCCTTAAACTGCCTTAAAGATCATATAGTATAAGTGTTGTGTGTAGATAGTACGTTTTGTAATTAGCGGTAAGTGATAATTTGTAATTCCAAATGACAGATAACAAAAATACCACTCTACGTTATTTTAATATGTTATAATTATGTATAGTGCGATGGTGTGGGTAGTCTCATGTCTCGAAAATCCTTTATTTAAATGCTCTGAATGACTAATTTTTATTTTCACAACACTGTTATGTGTTGATAAATCCGCCAAGCTTCCCTACTAGCAAAATTTGTACAAGGAAAGTGTAGCTCAAAATTACGAAGACCATAAGGCATATCTTTAGTTCCATATATTAATTATATTTATGCATATATTGTGTTATACGGACATGTTTGATAGGAATTTCTCACTACTAATTTAAACTTGATATGTTCATTACAATATGAATACAAAATTTAATTTGCCGCACCAGTTAAGCTGATAAGTAAGTTACCGTAAGTTGGAAATTTTTGGAGTGTGAATAAATTTCACCACTTCCTGACAGTCAAAAGTCAAAACAATCTGACATGTTATTTATTTTTAGAAAATTAGCAAGCTTTCTACTGGCACACCTACATTTTTAGAAGAAATACAGAGAGCTTTCAAACTTTATAAAATCTTTTGCACAATTATTATTTCATTGTAGATCAATTACCTCTGAATAATTTTGTGGATCAAGTTGAAAACTAAAGATTATAATATAAAACAAATTAATCGTTGTACATATTATTATTATTTCACTTGCCTGCCTAATATTTTATTTTGTATCCGTAATAAATGGAGCAAATCCAAGTCTCTTTGTTGTGTAAAATTAAATATTAAAGTATGCTATTATAATTATAGATACAATTAAACTATTAAAATGATAAGTTACTTTTACAGTCTAGTTGCTGTTCTCGCGGCACTTGCTATCCCTTCTTTTGGTTTTAATAGTTCATATATACTGCCAGAACCCCCAAAATACCTCAAGAGCGTCTACATTCAAATTGGGCAGTACCAGAACAATAGACAGTGGTACGCAGCATGCGCCTTATCGCATGCGCAGGTGCAAAGTTCGTCTTTCCAGTTTGCACTCAAAACAATACGAGTTGAGTCATGTGACCATCCAGACAGGTGTTATCCTCAAAGGGAAATGAACACAGATCGAACGACGAAGGTTAGATTTCTTACTAGGTACTACTATAGGGAAACACTACTACATGAAATATAGGTTAGTAATGATTTACGCTTTACCTACTACTAGGTTTGCTCAGCAAGAGAGAAAAAATCGTGCGTTTTCAAAAAACTAGGAGAACAAGCAGCCAGCAAAAGCAATCTCCAGATACACGGAAAGGTGACCTGCTCGGTGGAAATAGATGCACAAGTCTACGAGACGTATGACTACTACTTCCGTGGGATATCATATAATTACTGTAAGATATGAAACTGAGCTAAAACCTCATGAACCTAAATGAATTCTCCCTGTTAAATAATGATTTATAATGCAAATTCCAGATCTTATATCAGGATTTCCGTCACTTAGAGAGATGCTTGCAATCGGAGTCAAGGCATCTAAAGTAAGCGTTGAACAAAGGGAAGTCACTTGCACCGCGCTCAGCTTCCTCTTTAAGGCCAACAGCTTAACTTTGACGCTGATTTATACATCTGGATCTTCTAGTACTTTGCATGATGTTCAGCCGTGGTACAATCCTCAGATTAGGAGCTGGACATGTAGTTATGACACTAGTTTGACTTGGGACATACGCTCTATAACCTGTAGCGTCCGCTCAATCAACTCTGATGAATTAATAGGCACCACTTATGATGTAATGGAAGAAGACAGACCTCACAGATGTTAGTTTTTAAATGTTATGTACTCACAAAGCTAAAGAACCTTTCTCATTGACCAGGAGCTCTTTCCACATTAATTAAGCTAGGGGGGAAAAACTTTATTAAGTCACTGTTGCACAATTGCAATAGCCATACAGCTCAGTATACAATACAATACTTTCTTAACTATAATTAAAACATTTTACGAAAAACAAGAATGCATTTTAAGTATATAAATGATGATTATAAATCCTAATTGATCCTCTGAGAGCAAACATTAAAATATCGTCCACAACTGTCGAAGGAATACGAAAAGAACTAGCCCATGTACACTGTATGTCTTGTGTTTAAGTTCAAAAAATACTTCCGTAAACGTGTATTTGTTCCTTCTTCTACTTAGCATTTAATCCAGAATCTGAAACGACTAAAACAGAAACAACAACTTCTACCCAAACAAAAACTAATGGACCAATGACGCCCCACCTTGAATTACGTCCAACGAGTCCGACAACAGGTGAGTGGGACGCTGACCAATAGTATGACTAACAAGGAAGGGTCAACACATGTGCGACGACTTTTAACTTAAGTTTATGCGCGTAAGGCGCGTCTACTGCAACTATTTAACGTGCGCTTAATCATTTTTTTCGCAGGTCAGAGATTTGCTTACACTTGCCCGCCAAAGTTTGAAAAATTCAAATTTTTGATTTTTTGCAACCCTGTAGATCCTACAATTTTCATCCGATTTTCATCAAATTTGAAGTTTTGTGATCTCTAAAACATTATCTACAAAGTCATTTCTGGATTTTTAAAAATTCGAAAATTTTTAATTTTTTCAAAAAAAATATTTGTAAACCTGGCTTTTGGAGGCCTTTTTATTAACCTCATTTTAAAAAAAAATTAAAAATTTTCGAATTTTTAAAAATCCAGAAATGACTTTGTAGATAATGTTTTAGAGATCACAAAACTTCAAATTTGATGAAAATCGGATGAAAATTGTAGGATCTACAGGGTTGCAAAAAATCAAAAATTTGAATTTTTCAAACTTTGGCGGGCAAGTGTGAGCAAATCTCTGACCTTTGAAAAAAATGATTAAGCTCACGTTCAATAGTTGCAGTAGACGCGCCTAACGCGCATAAACTTGAGTTAAAAGTCGTCGTACATGTGTTGACCCTTCCTTGTAAGAAGCATTCATTCAAATTAAAGATTTTCTATAAGTGATTTTATCAAAATATCCCCATTTTTATGACGTTATATGACCCTACGAGTCATCAGCTTACCCATTTTGTAAGCGGCAATATTTAACGTAGGTTGTTATCATTATTTTATAGAAGAACATTCGGCTGTCTTGTCTATGACCTCAATTATGGACGACTCCTTACGTCTAATACAATTTTCAACTTTTGAATTTTTCTCTGCTCAATATGTTATATTTTGTAGACTTATTTGTTCGTGGTTCACAGGGTCATCCAATCCCAATCAACCAACGACCACGCCCAAGTCAGCAAATACAAAAGAAGAGCACGGACAAAGACAAAAAGCAACAACACGAACCACAACTGTGTTCACAAGTTTCCCGTCAATGGCCACCAACGCAATATCTCCTGTAAAAACAACTAATGAGCCCGCCCTTACAATAGTGTTTGCCTTCATGGGATTGGGATTTCTTGGTTTACTTCTTCTCACTAGCTTCTGCGTACATCGCTATTTTACAATTGTAAGTTTCCCACAACTTTTGGCAGTTATAATTAATTTATTTTTAAATATTTGGCAACGAATTTATTAGGTTACATAAAAAGTATACTAAACCCTCAAAAAAAATACTGGTTTAATTTTATAGACATGGATTTGCTGCTGGCAAAAGTCACCATCTCAACTTGCAAGCCATGAGTTGAAACCTATGAAATCAGTAGTAGTAAAATTTGGCATTCCATCAAAATATATGATTTCTTTAAAGGAATTGTCTGTGGGTGAGTAAATTTATTATACCAGATAGGACAGAAATTTAATGTTAGTAAATATTCTAACTAAATGAAAAACACTTCATGTAACCACCGACATATTTTAAATTTGTGTCTTTAGACTACAGTCAAATTGTGAGCCAAGGGCAATTCAGTACTTTGTACCAAGGACATCTAAATAAGAGTGGAAAACGCTCCGTTGTTGTCAAAGTGAACAAAATTGGAGGGGATGCCATTGAAATCGCATCACTTATTAATGATGTACAAATGCGAATTTTTGCAGGGGAAACGAACGAGGGTATTACTCCTATTTTGGGGGCGTACTTTAATCGTACAGGTATTATCATTTAATATACCTAATTTGCCTTGACGCCATCTTTGACATAATTATTGTTAATATTTACCTAATTTTCATGAAAGCTGGAAAAGTGTACATTGCAATGCAATCAGGTACACAAAGAAATATGCGGGAGTTTCTGACTAACCAAAATATGCCAATGGGGCAGATGAAGATATTAAATATGCCGCCACACGAAATGATTGACACCTTTTGTACCTGGCTGAAAGGTGTTTCACAGGGACTGGAATTTCTACACGGCAAAAGGGTTAAAATTTAACATGATTTAAATTAATACTTACTTAGTTTGAAGTTATTAAGAAACATATTGTTTTGCACTATGAAAATTATGTAGTTATTATTAATGTGATTAGTTATTAATTTTATTTAATAACTATTTTTCATGTGATCAGATTGTACATGGAAATCTCGCAGCAGAGAACATTCTCGTCTGCCTCCAAAACACGAGCTCAGTGAGCATCACCGGCTTCTCGCACTCACAACAGCTGACTGGCAATTCACATTATTTTGTGAAGAGTCGGAGCTGGACGACGGGATGGGAGACGTCTGGTTGGAAATGGATGCCTATGCAAGCTCTGCGCTACATGGAATTTTCAAAAGAATCCGACATTTGGTCGTTTGGTGTTTTGATGTGGGAAATATTTTCCTTAGGGGCGATACCCTACTCGAAATTCAGATATTCAAACATGTCTATGGAATTTATACAAAATCTTGAGTTCGGAGTCAGACTTTTGCAACCTCAATTAGCTCCTAGGGAAATGTAAGTTATTCTAATTTAAATAGACAAAATTACCTCCGATAAGTTTATTAATAATTTTAATTTTAAAATAATTGTTTTGCTTTACACTTATTGGTTATAGTTACAGAAAGATGGAGGCTTGTTGGAATCGCTATGGAAAAGACAGGCCCAAAGCGAGTCAACTTCGTGGATACTTCAACGAGGACCAAACCAATTTAATTAATTATGTTAATCTTGCAGAATAAAACTTTGTACTTTTTTGAATTAAGGCGCCAAATTTTGATTGCAATCCTAAGAGTATACATAATATGTATACGAATATTTTGAGGTAAACGGGTAATGCAATACTGTCTGATATAATTATTCATGTAGGTCGTAGGATACTTACGTGGAAGTATAAACCACAATAAACCTAAAGCAATAAAGTTAATTACTATTACATGAATAATTAATTATATCAGACAGTATTCAATAACCCGTTTACCTCAAAATATTCGTACGGTGTTTATTACTGAAAAATTAATATGTTTACTAGTTAATTGAAAACCAAAATTCGATGTTAATTTTACGAAAAATAAAAACCGTTTGTAATGTATAAATTACATGTTTCCTAATGGCAGGAAGTCGGTTTTATTTCAGATTCAGGTTAGTTTCACTTTTCTACTGAATACTTCCTTGCAAAACTTTACTATCATATAAAATTATATGAACAGGAACTTCAAGTAGGGGCTGTCCATAAATGATATCATCGGTAGGTCAGTGGGTGTCCTCAGGAATTTATGACATGCCATGTTAAAGATAGCCATTTATGCAATGGTTAAGCTGATGACAGGCGGGTCATCGGGTCTTAAAATATAGGATTTTTCGATGATATTATTAATGGACAGCCCTTGATTAATTTTAAATCTATCAAATTTAAATAGTACGAGTGGCGTACTTTTTTAAGATATACGGTACTTTAATAGGGCCTTAGCCTTAAACGAACGTTACACTCACCATAAGAAACCAAAACTGTAATTCTATTTACATGAACCAAATTTTAAACACAATAATAATTGTGATGAATAACATTATTATAACATATTATAACAAGAAACAACCCAAATTAAACCCTATAAAACTATAAGAAAACAAAACGGGAAATTTAGAAATAAATAACATGGAAAACCAGAAAATTTTAAATTGAAAATCATGAAATACCACAATATTTTAAAACTCAAAATCAGGAATTTTGTTTTTCCTTTTAGGGGAACGTGCCAGGGCTGGATAATTTGGTAACTGAATGGGAAATACCTTTACAGTATTATTACGATTAATTTTAACTTTATTTCTGCTGTTATGCATACTATTTACTACGCATAATATAAACCTCATATATTATAACATTTCTAAACTAAAAATAAAACAAGGAAGCAGATCGTTGTACAGTTTGGCTGCAAAAATATTTGAATTTACTTTTGTGCTAATTATTTTGAGGAAGTATAACAAGCAAGTAAAAGCAATGCCGTTAGGCCTATGCATCCTGCAAGTATTCAGTTTGTAGGAGGAACAACGCCTTGAAAATAATATTGCAGTTTTAGTTTTATGCTGTTCAGTATTGTGTTATCTGAAATATAAATAAATACGTAAACCTCTTTTTTTCTGTGTGTAAAAAATCTAATTATCTAATAAATAGCTTTAAATCTAAGATAATAAAATTACAATGTTCTTCTTATTATTACCACCTAATTTGTGATTTTAACTATAAAAAGTGTTCTTTAAAAATTTTAAAATCAACAGCTTGGCTGTTTTTAAGTATGAAAAGCTCAATCTGTAATATAAAAAAACTACAGTTGTTTTACTTTATTCTAGCAGCACTTTCTGTCCATGTAGAGCAGTGCCTCGCTTTGCAAGCTGTTAATGCTAGTGATAGTTGTTTTTTGACACCGATTGGACATGAAAATCCTTCGTGCAGTTTTGAAATGGCCACTGACGCTGATAATGTCGCTATTCAATGCTTGAGACCTGGAGTTTTGCAAGTCAGTGGAGATTTTAGAGGTAACCTTTTAAATAACCATCATTTCACGGCATATCTTATACTCTTGTCAATACTTATAAAATTTTAAAATCGCGGTTAAAACATTACAATGCTCAGGATACTAATTTTTACTTTCTAATTATGCATTTTGGGTACAATTTGTTTTCAACGGGGCGGTACTAAAACGGACATAACACTACTTAACGCTCAGTGTTTTACATTAACTGCACAGCAACCTACCCGCTTGACTTTAAATTTGATGGCCATAAAGTACCTAAACAAAGTTTTAATTTTATTTAAAAATTAACCAATGGTAATAAACGTTAACTATTTTGTTATTCTGATTTCATCGTTGTAGCCCACAGAAGCAATTCATGCCAACGCATGGGGTCAGGTTGAGAAGAGTTCAAAAGGGAAATTTACATTATTCCATCTGGACATCAAAGTTTTTAGCATTCCATCCCTTTACGAATATTATTCGAACCTATTTCCCAAAACCCGCTTTACCCATGAAGATTCTTACAATTATTCCCGAACTGGAAATTTCATTTTTTCTGGATATCATGAACGAGAACGATTTGAATCTAAATTTTATATTTTCTTTGAAGGTAGGTACATATAAAATTAACTATAACCATGCAATCATAACTTTATAACTGTGAGTATTTCAAGAAATATAATGTTACATTCCACTATTTCTGTTGCTTTAGAAAAATGGGCGAAGAAAACTTTCATTAGAAATGAAAATATAACTTTTGTTGCACCAACTTCAACAACAAATAGGGCTATGAGAGAAATTAAATTTACTATACCTTGCAGGCCATCCTATTCTCATGATACAGTTATTCTGGACCAGGTAATGTGTATACGATTTGTCGCTATATAATAATGATATGGCGTTATTAATACTAACCACATAGTTTTCAAACCACAATGTAACATATTTTAAATAGCATCAACTAAATTAAAATACTATGTAATATTTCATACTTTATTTCGATTAGACGCGAAATAGGAAAGCAATTGATTTTACCTATGATGCGAGCATCGGCTTCACATCGACACTTTCTTGGAACTCAATTTTGGTAAACGAACCTTTACTTTGGTTTAACCCAAAATTAACATTTACATGTTTTTTGGGTAGCAATAAAAATCCGTATGATTTTATTGAGTTTCCAGCAAAAGCCCCAGGTCAGTAAATCTAGTCATTTCTCAAGCACTATTTCGTAATATATATAGCCATTGTAAATTTCGAAAACACGAAAAAAGTAACAAAACGCATGCTCATTGGTCTTGTTATGCTTTAACAGACACACCATACGGATTTGAGAATTTGTCTAAGTTAAACACTAATTTGTATCAGATGTTCAGATCTCACAATGTTAAAATCTTACGTAACGGTTCCATTTCAACAACAAGAACGTGCACTTTTGGTATAAATGGAGTCGCAGATAGTGGGGATAATATTGAAATTTTAATTTATTTGGGCGTTGACAATCCAATCATGTACAAACTGCAGTATCATTTTGTCTTACCGGTAAGAACACAGTGTAAAAAAATCGTACTTTTAAAGCAGAGGTTTCCGCTTTCGCCGTATTATACTATAAATCTATGTAATAATTACCTTATTAAAATCAATTTGCATTACTATTCTGTTTAACTAACTATAAGTACAAAGTTCATTTGAATCTGTAGATATTTTCAACACGGAGTTATTTAGCTGCCAAATTAAACGTACCACTTTTAAATGGATCCATTAATCTGGCTTCACTAATCGTAAGAGGAAAAGAAACTACCTCTCTTGTGGAAAATTCTTTTTGTATGTCTAAAAATAACTATCTGGTTTCAACCGTAATCATTGGTGTGACTGGAAGACATAAAAGCATTATTTACGGCTCAGGTTGATTAACTTACATAGCATACATACATATGGCATTGTCGTTTATAAATTTCTCAGACTTGTTTGGGATAGTCAAAATTAAACATATACATAAAAACCTATATTGTGCATGCAATAGTTTTATCTCCTGTTTTGTGCTGTTGCAGATTTTGCAAGAGAAAAAGTAGATTATGAGACAAGTTTTCATTTTAAAATTTCCCGTGACCCTCCAAGCTCAGCAAATATGTATGTTAATCAGGAAATCGCTTTTCGATGCTACATTCACGCATTTTATTATATTCGTCCAGCCATTTGGTACACGGAACGAGCAAATGGAACAATCGTTGAAGGTTCGGATTAATAAATGTTATTGCAACATTTCCATGATTTCCACACAAAAGTTTGATTATGATTACAGGCATTTAAAGGCCTTGTTGATAATATTTCAGAATTGATTGATTACAACTGGAAGAGTAGTTTCTTTTCATATGCTACAATAAAGCTGTCAAAGGATGTTCGAAAAGTTGTGTGCGCTGCGGCTATTTGGCATTCATCAGACTGGCGCAGTATATCCATGAATGTTGCTTTACAGGGTACGTCAATGTTATTTGTTTACCTGTAATACAAATTGTACATTGTTTATTAGTCTTGAATTATTCACTTATGAATGTGCAAAAAATATTCTATTTGCTACAGATCCACTAAAAATAACATTCGAAGACGGTCCAACCGCAGTCATACACTTTTCTGTGCACTCCGTCAATCAAAATTTGAAATGTACAGCCACTGGCATCCCACTACCTTTCGTTTACTGGCAAAGAAACGGCAAAGTTAGAGTTTAAAGTTATAAATTAGGGATCGTCCACAAATGGCCCTGTCTTCAACTTAACTATGGCTATCTTTAGCGTGGGATGTCATCAGCGGCAAAGTAATTAGATCTATTTGCCCAACCAATGGCGTCATTTGTGGACCATTTCTTATTTAATGATTCTAATAATCAGTAATTAACAATCATATTTTCTCGGTCAGTACTATTTTTGATTTACTACTCGTCCTTTTTGTAATGCACAATTAATAAATTATTCACAGAATATATCATCGTCTTCTATTTCTATCAACCTTGTCAGCAGCAGTGAATATTCCTTCAATTCGATATTGGAATTTTCGATAGTGAAGCAGGAAGACGAGGGCGAATACCTATGCATTGCATCTAACAATGCTTCTACACGAATAAAAGTTTTTACAGTTTCAGTTTTAACAAGTAATAAAAATAAAAAGAATTCTAAAATAATGCAGTACAACTTTACCACTCATCCTTGTCAGATCAGGGGAGAGATTCTCATGGACCGCGTCCATTCCCACTGACCTAACGGTCCACGTGTTAGCTACAAAACAATAATTCACTTTCATTCCGTGCATTATTTGAAGTAAGTAAATTGAATACATGCAAAAATAAAGGATGGGTTGAGCAAGGTAGTGAAGCTTTGGTAGTTGTAGCTAGTGCTCTTCTCAGTCCCAATTATGACAAGCTATTATGGCAAGCGTCGCGAATCCTCGATGTTTTGTCCTCCTTAGCTTGTTGTAGTTGGGGTTCAGCCAATTACAACCGACCTAATCCTCCCAACTGTTAATTTTTTTATTTTAATTTTCTTTCAGAAGTTTTCTAACTCAATCAAATTATACAGTCCCAAAATTGAACGAAAATCCAATAGTCAAAATTTGAGACTCTTAAAATTATTATTATTATGCTGGGTTTTTATTGAAATTCAAATTTTAAAGTACATACACGAAAAAGACACAAGTACATGTGTTGTCAGTTTCGAAGATAGCACTATCAATAGATAGACGTTAACAATTTTGATCATACAAGTAAGACTGTTTTTTTGACTTACACAAGTCAAGTACAAGGATAATTTTTAAAGATAATACGAAGAGGCCCACGCGACAGAACATCAGCGCAGTGGTACAAAGATTATCGAATTAACTACTTAACTTTGTAATAACCTAATTATTGATGGTATTGAAGATTTTCTGTATCTTTCAGTAGCACATTTAACACTTCTATAATTTAAATTATTTCAAGAAGGCCTGTTATTACATATTTTTTGTGATTCCAGCCAGCAGGAATATCTCTTAGATTTAATTAGTTTTTTTCCAAAATTTATCGAATATTTTTTATATCTCATTTTACTTTTTTCAATTCCTAAGAGCTTTGTTATAGTTAGATAAATTGACTCACTTACATACTTTTGTGTGATTACTCCTAAACATTTGTCTTCACTAAAGCTATTTTTGAGATTAATTTTGATGACAAACCTTGGCTTAACACTTTAGAAGCATTTTCCAAGTTACTTTTAATGTATGTTGTGTATATAGATAGTAATTGATTAGTTTTAAACCCACAGTGCTTTAATTTACGTAATATAAACATGTATTTAGTAGCCTTTTTAACTATATGATTAACATGTGTATCTCATTTAAATTTATCAGTAATTTGTACTCCAAGAAGCTTTGTACTACCTATTACAGGTAAAACGGTATAATTAAGATAAAACTTAGACTTTACTTTCATATTCTTACGAGACTTAGAAATTACCATTACATTACATTTTATTGGGTTGAGTTTCATTTTTAACTCTGTAGTCCACTTAAAAATATTATTTAAATAATCCTGCATACTGGGAACAGTGTTAAAAATTACTCTTTCAGCTGAAGTTGGGTCATCCACCTATCCATTCAGTACGTTAAATTCTTTATTTAAATTCTGATGTGAATGTTTGAAATTAACAAGAATTTTGTTAATTAAAATGATAAATAACAGTTAGGCAAGTTTTGTTCCTCGATGTGTGCCATTAAAATTTTTACAAAAATTAGATAAATTAGTTTTGTCCTCGATGCATTGTTGCCGACTTGTTAAAAATCAACCTACTAGTAAATATCTAATGAATTGACCTTGAGTTAAATTAGCTCTTAAACTAGTACGTTATGGTCAACAAGGTCAAACGCCTTAGACAGATCACGGCAAACAACTATTACATAGTTATTTGGTTCATCTGACGACTTGTATATAAAATCAAATAGGTTTATTAAAAGTTAGGACGTAGAAGAACCTTTTGTGGACCCATACTGACTATCTCTAATATTATTTATTACTTGATTTTAAAACCAGATGAACATAAATTCTTCTTGAATTTTCCCAAGAATGTCTGTCAGTGTCAATGGTCTTAAAGTATTAAGTCCCATGTTACTAATGTCTTTAGGAACTGGAGTAATATACACTGTTTTCCATTGTTTAGGAACCATACAATTATCAAAAGAAAAGTTATACAAATATGTAAAGGCAGTAGTTATAATAAATCCCAGCTCCTTATAAAGCCTAGTAGGAATCCCATTTATAATATTGGACTTACTTAATTTAAGTTTCTCTAATTTAGCCAGTATACAAATTTTATTGACTATGATATAATTAGAATTGTTTATTTTCTGAGGTTCAATTTTTTTAACTGGCGATTATTCCTGATTGATTGATAAAAAGTAATGATTTATTTGATATAATATTGACTTTGTGTCATCACAGTTAATAGCAATACAAAGTTTTTAAACAGTTGAAATTTTATCCTTGAGATTACACAATTTTAAGATTATTTTGTAGATGTTGTTTAAGTTAGCTGTAATTTGTTTTTGCAATTTGGAGTTAAATTTATGTTTAGCTTCCTTAATTTGAAGCAGTTGAATTATTCTTGCAACTTTAGTTTTTAATTTTGGCAATATTTTTTATTTCTTGAGTGACCCACAAGGTATTGTTGTATTTAATATACTTGACTTTTGAAGGAAATGCCGTATTAAACGCGCTAGTTAGGTATTTGTTTAACAATTCACACATTGAATCAACATTATTACATTTATAGTATTCATTTCAGTAAATATAACTTGAAATCTCAATGAATGTTTTTTATTGCTTTATTTAAACTCACGATAATCTTTTTGGATAGTTTAAGTAACACAATTTTCATTCACTGATTTCTTTGGAAGGAAGGAAATTCCAACATGATCACTATCACAGTCGACTAGGGGTAGAAGTTGATTAAGTGTTTTGTAGTACTTTTAAATGTTTGAACATATCAAGTCAAGGGATTTATTATTTTGAAAATTTTGAGATTGAAATGTTTTCAAATGAACTAACTGTTCTAAATCAGTGACTTTGGAGAGGTATTTCTGGTTTGTCTAACCTCTAACGGTTGAAATCGCCTAGCAGAATAAAGCTCAGATATGCATACTTACTTTTCACTTTATCGTAAATGTCTAGTATTGCCGCCAATAGATTGTTTTAAATTAATTAAAAGGATGCAAGAGGTGTGTAGACATTGATTAGAACGATTACAGATATATTTCTTGGCATGTTATTTGAACGCAGGATAACACAGGTAATTTCAAAATTTAAATAGTTGTGATGTAAAAAATTTTTAAATTAGTCAGATGAATATCGTTAGAATCATTGTTTCAAGTTTATGTCACAGCTAAAATGTCATATTGATCACTCAATATTAGAAAGTTGTCAAGTTTTGTTGTGGTATTGAGGTGCAATTTTTTTAATCGATTTTAGAAAGTTAAAATTTTAATTCGCATCTTAAATTTTATAGTGAATTAAGTGAGGAGTGCACTGCAACCGATGCAGTAATTAGTGCTTTATTTATGCAGTTAAAAATTCTCCTCTTTGTGTACGCCTCCGTTTTTTAAGTAAATTAGGCCCAACGAGTCTCTAATAATAGTTTGAAAATGAAACTATAAAATATGTTGTTTATAATTCTGTTTCACAATGATGGTCAGTACACAGAAGCAAATAACCGCGTATAAGCTGACACCAAGTGGGTCAGTTAGTTGTGGATTGTAACCGCGTGCAAGCAATGGGTTGAGGCAACGCTTCTATTTGCAAATTTGGCGTATGTACAAACAATGTTTAGCACTGCAGCCTGTGGCCGGCTTTTGTTGTGAAAATTTAGAAAATAAATTTTTACACGTGCAACTTTAAAACGCTATTTAAGTGATTTAGAAAAGGTTACAACAGCCAAAAATGATAACTTACTTAAAAGCAAATAATATACTTCTTACTTAACACAAATTTGAAAGCTGACACTTCGTTTTAACTGATGCTTTTACAATTAAAGCTGGAGCAAAGTAAATAGTGCTGTTTGCACACCGCCGCCATGCGGCCTAAAAGGCAGTTTAGACCTGGACAAGGACGGTTAAGTCCATCGTAAGCAATCTAATGTCACATGATTTATTACCTAGACCGTCTTCTATTGAATCAGATAGAGACGGACCGTGATTCATCTTTACTGCTTTACCTTGCCCCCTTTATTAGCTTCTTATTTTAATTCAGAAATTCCTTTAAAGGAGGTATTTTGGATCTCATTTAAATGTTTTCTGTTTTGTTTTAGCATTTTTTATATCTGCAATAATCTAATCATTATTCCACATAGAAACCTGAACTCAGACTCAAACAAATTGTTAGGATTCTGAATTTGTTTGGGAAAGTGTAAAAAAAATGCGGTTGCCTAATAATGGAGATGCTACTCGCTTTCACATGGCAACTCATAATGCACACTTCCCTAGTTCCCAGGCTCATCCTCTTTATAACATAATATGGTGGAATCCCACCAAATTGAAGTCTCTACACAATTACACTGTTCACGAATAAAGTAACTTATTTCTATTAATTGCACATTTAAAGAGCCTGCACCAATCTCTTTTCTCACCATTATGCCCGTTCGTATGTTTTATTTCCAATTATCACCTAATCTCCCACAAAACCTTAATATTACATTAGATTAGATGCTAGGGAAAACCTAGACTTTTCTGCTGGTTAAGCTCACCCTACTGCCTGACTAAGCCTTTTGCTAAACCTAAACCTGTTTTTAATAGTCGCTAAAAAAAAGCGACTTTGTGAGTTTTATTACAGTATTCAACTAAAATGCCAATACGCTTAAGCCTAATTAACTGTTGCGTTACTGCCAATATCCGTTTTATTACTAAATATTATTTTTAGTTTATATTAACTTTAATATTACCTTTTTGCCAATTGGTAGTCATGCTGCTTACTTCGGAACGTTTTTACATGTTACACTGGGATTTGGCCAAATGTTACCAAAGTGTCTTCTACCTACCCTAGACACTTCCGCTAGCATAGATACTTGAGTGCATTTTTGGTTGCTAGGCAACTATAGCGCGGGACATTTTGAAAATTTTCTTGAAAATTCAAAACTCAAATTTTAACATACGAATTTATATGGGAAAATCAAGGCACTAAAGGGTTCCCCCCTGTCAAAATTTTCAATTTTACCAGATTTTCAGTGTATCGATAAAAGTCAACAAATGTCGTTTTGCATTAAATTTTACCCCCAAAATACTACTCCAGCGCACATTTAAAGCAGATAGGGATCGTGCATACATGACGCCATCAGTTGGGTCGATGAGTCTACTTAGGCACTGGTGACATATTCGATGTTAAAAATTGTCTTTTACGCAATAGTTAAGCTATGAGGTCCTAGGGTCCTAAAAGTGGGACTTTTCGATGACGTCATTTGTGGGTGCTTCTCTGTGCGTCTTTTACGTTCAGTAAAATGTACTAATAAATTACAGTGGCTGTTGTTGTGATTTTCATCTATTAGCAGTATTTCACATGCGTCTCTATTGAAAAATCACCTGTACTGGTAAATGGAAATTTTCATCCCGGACATGTACCCTACCGAAATGTATTTCCTCGCACAATTCCATACCGTACATTTATATTTTAAATACAAATTATTGAGGTGAACAAAATAGCACTGCTCCTCATGGCAGAGACTCGGCTGAAATTAGAATTGTGCATATTACTGGAGAACAAAAATGTGTTTTTGTCTGTAAGTTTGACTTTCTGTTTACTAAATTTACAAGCTACGAGACATGGTCTACATATAAAGAATGATTAAATATACAGAATCGCAACATACTGTTTGTAAAATTAATAATAGTAAATATAGAGGTTATAATTTTAAGGAGTTCACCTAATTGTACCTTTTTTATACCCCAATTATACAAAATTTAGTGATAAATGTAAGCGTTTTCAGACAATTAACTGTTTGGTATCGAATACTTGACTCGATGATAAGCGAGAAAAATTATTTATAGAAAAGCTAAGGGTGGTATGTTTTCGTAATGTTAATTGCCTGATTCTTGCGCAGAGTTGTATTTGGTATGTTTGTTTCGTTTTATATATATATATATATAATTAGATACATTTAGTTATATATTTATGGTTACAAATAAGTTGCCACCATAATTTTAACTCAGCGATCACAGCGTTTTCAGGGCTGACTGTTCAGCTCAAATTACAAAATTTGGACTGACAATTTGGCCAGCATGGCAATTCTGTAGACCCAGCGGTTATATAAGATCCGGCCTATAATTTATAATCAAAATCAAGCACTTATAAACTTTTATGCAGCAATCAGTCCTCATATGCTAGATATTATTATAATAAATAAGTGTAAAAATCACCGAGCGCATGCGTAAATCTTAAACTGCAATACAATAATTAATTAAGTTTAATTAGTTATCCCCGTACATTATTAACCCTGCATTTTATTACTACATAAACCGTATGTAACAATTATCCTGGGTTTGGTGGATTGGTTAGATTTGGTTTGGTTATGAATAGCTTTCCGAGTAGCAAGTGTCAAACTAGAACATGCCTGTAAATGTCATTCGGCATATCAAATTATAGCTTTTTTATCAAACATGGTTTGATAAAAAAGCTATAATTGAGTTTTGAATTTTCAAGAAAATTTTGAAAATGTCCCGCGCTGTAGTTGCCTAGCAACCAAAAATGCACTCAAGTTTCTATGCTAGCGGAAGTGTCTAGGGTTGGTAGAAGACACTTTGGTAACATTTGGCCAAATCCTAGTGTAACATGTGAAAACGTTCCCAAGTTAGTTGAATAATTAATAGATTTTGTCAACGGTTTAAGTCCATGTCACACTAACGTTCAATGAAATAATTTCGAATTTTGTTGGTGTCATATTAAGGTTGTAAAACCCAGGAGTTTCAATGCCGTAACAAAATATGCATACCTCTAGGTTGGCACTGTGATGGTGAAAACGATTGTGGGGATTTAAGTGATGAAACGAATTGCAATAGTAAGTTATATAGGTATATTATTAAATATAGAATTCTTTTTTGCATGGTAAGAATTTTATTTTTTAGTTATTCATACATTGAACGGCCATGCACGTAATAATAATAAGCATTAAATTTGCAGTGGGGTTACCTCAAATACGTTTTATCAATGAAAAAGTAAATCGTATTTTCACCAGCTAGAAACTGTAGTTGTTGTTTAGTAAGGGCAAACACGTTGTTAAGAGACGTCTTTCAGGGTGCCTCCCATAAAGGGCAATAGGTAACTTAATAATTAATACCAAATACACAAGTTAATTTACGTGAGCTGGTCCTTCGCATCAGGTTTTTTTATTCACACACAAGTACTACTCAAGGTACAAACTTTCCTATAAGATAACTTTGAATAAATACTTACTTTTAGACTTGGCATGGGTTACAATGGTACTAGGTCTATACTTCTACTTTACTGGTTAGTAACTTAGGATCAATCAAACCGTTCATTATAACCGTAGAATGCTACAATAGGGCAATTAGATACTCGTCTGCAGTTTTTACTGTCATGTGCCAGGGTAATACAGAAGTCCTAAGTACAGGGTGGCTAATTTAAATCGAACAATTCTAACAAGCTATAAAATACAAGTTTATTATCTGAATATAGCAAGTAATATACCAGAATAGAGACAATTCCTAGGAGATTTGTTTGACACCTTAATCATTAAAATCAGTTAATAATAAGTTGCAAAATGGCCTAACTAACGAAAATCAGTTTTTTTTATAATATTTAAATTTTTGCAAACAAAAATTTCTGTAGGACATCCAAAGGCCCATTCTAAAATATGATTTGCACTACTCCACATTTTGGTGCATGCTATTTTTAAATAAAATACTTTAAATTGTTTAGCGACGTCCGGTTGTGACCATTTCCTCGCAAGTTAATAACACATGGCCTAATTTTTCTCGTGTTTTGCGTAAATCTTACTTTTCACCTAACATCGAATTAATAACAACTTTAGCGTACCCTTAACGTATGTTAAGAAGACTAAAAAGTTAAGTCTTTCCCAAACAGCTTAATTATTTCTAACTAATTTAAATATTAGGAATTTAAGTCTGTATTACACTTTATTATAAACAATAAAATCCGGCGCTTCGCGCCGGATTTGTCGACCGGGGGCGGTCCCGAAGTAGATGCTGAGCTACAACAAAGGCACAAGATAATTTATATCACGCTAAAAGATGATATAGGATTTATGGAAGCTCCTCTACAATCAAAAAGACATACCAATGTTCGTAGCATGTAATTTAATATACAGTCCACTCGCTACATAGCGTACTTCAGCGGACCAGCCAAATAGGTACGCTATGAGGAGAGTACACTATGTGGAAAGTACAGGTTTAAAACAAAATCAGTATTTTACATGAAAACTATGAAAATGCTACTGTTTAAAGTAACTATTGGTTTTAAACAAATCAATCAAAGAATATTTTTAGTAATTTCGATTGTATAAGTTTGCAAAATCAGTTAGATGAAGAAAAAAAATAGTAACTGTTTGAAATAGGCGCTGAAAAATTTTAAATTTCTAAAAGTACACTATAAAGCGACGAAATTTACACTTAAATGTTACTTTGGGCCTCTGAAATTAGTACGTTATGAAGAGATTTCTAAAATGTGGAGGTAAACTATATAGAGGTATTATTGCACTAAAAGCATAAATATTTAGCGAGGGATGCGTGTAAAGTACGCTATGTGGAGGTATCCGCTATAAAGAGGTACGCTATGTAGCGAGTTAGCTGTAGCTGAATTTTTTTATAAATTGCACCAATCACAAATGACGTCATCATGGACAATCCCTGAATATATGTTACGCTTATTAGTAAGTACGTGACATTTACATATTTAAAATAGAATAAAAACAAATTTAACGTTGCGACTTAGGATACTAGAAACTATAGTATTTATAGGACGTTATTAGGGACGATCTTTAAACATGTATAACACATATAGGTCAGTCCGTGACATGTAGAACAAATTTTCACGTGACATCATTTGCGCGTCACCCTCAACGTGCTTACCTAATAAAAATGCGATTCCATCTGGGTGGGGGTGTCTAAAAGAAATTTTTGCCTGACGTCAGTTGCGCGTCACCCCTAACATAATTACCTAATGTAAATGTGATAGCAGCTTGGTGGGACTGTCTAACATAAATTTTCACGTGACGTCATTTGCGCGTCACCCCTAGCCTGCTTACCTAATGTTAATGCAATAGCAGCTGGGTGGGGCTGTCCAACATAAATTTTGACGTGACGTCATTTGCGCGTCACCTCTAGCCTGCTCACCTAATGTTAATGCGATAGCAGCTGGGTAGGGCTGTCCAACATAAATTTTCACGTGACGTCATTTGCGCGTCACCCCTAACCTGCTTACCTAATGTGAATGCGATAACAGCTGGGGGAAGGTGTCTAAAAGAAATTTTCACGTGATGTCATTTGCGCGTCACCCTCAGCCTGCTCACCTAATGTTAATGCAATAGCAGCTGAGTGGGGGTGTCTGGAAGAGATATTAATCTGACGTCATTTGCGCGTCACCCCGAACCTTCATACCTAATGTAAATGCAAAAGCAGCTGGGTGGGGCTGTCCAACATAAATTTTTACGTGACTTCATTTGCGCGTCACCCCTAGCCTGCTTACTTAATGTTAATGCGATAACAGCTGGGTGGGGGTGTCTAGAAGAAATTTTTACGTGACGTCATTTGCGCGTCACCCCTGAGCTGCTTACCTAATGTGAATGCAATAGCAGCTGGGTGGGGGTTTTTAAAAGAAATTTTCACGTGAACCTGGCTGGAAATGGTGCTATGTATTTTGTTTCATAGCTGGGCATATGTCTTGCGCTCAGCTATGTTTATCGCTACCCCCGTTTTAATGGTGCTTACTTCTAAATTTCTTGACCTTTGTCAGTTCAACATTTAATTGCTAAGCAATAGTCAGTTCAATTACAGTGAAAAAACAATACAGACCTGCCGGCTTGCTTTTGTGATTGTTTTAAAAAAGGTCTAAGACAATAGTGTAAACGGTTTGACCTGTAGCGTGGGGCCAACAGACGGACAGACAGACGGACAGAAGGACATGACTATTTCATTAGATGCTTGCTCAGCATCTAAAAATGAAAGTTGCGAGCAATTAAATTGAGTATTATATCTTTGTTATGAAATAATAATTGAAATTTTTATCTTTAAATAGAGATGTTTGATTAAACACTGTGTCTTGTTTTATTTCATGCCAAAAGCTTGTAAAAGCAGAGCATTTAGATGCTCAAACAAAAACTGCATTCCATGGACCTCCGTTTGTGACGGTAAAAATGACTGCTTGGACCACGGTGATGAACGCAATTGCTCTCGTAAGTCTCTAATATCTTTTTAACATCGTGAGTTTTAAATAATCATGTACCTTCGGCACAGAATCATATCGTCGATGTAGAATGAAGTTTGATCATTTCCTTTTGGGGCTAAAATGAATAATGATCATCTCCATTCTGCTCAAAAATGAATTTTGATCATCTATATTTTTAATAAAACACGGCTAATGAGATATGCTAATGATTAGTTAATGGTTTAGTAATTTAAAACTAAGTAAATTAAGATTCTTCCATGAATGACGTCATCAAAAACTCCCCATTTTAAGTCCCTATGACCCTCCTGTCATCAAAGTACCCGTTGGGCAAATGGCTATCTTTAACATGCGATACCATGAATATTCAAGTAGGTTGCTTGGCCACACCCATGACGTCATTTATGGTCGACTCCTTAATTTTTTAACTTTTAATAACGATTTATTGATGAAATAATTTGATCAAATTAAGAAATTAGTACATCATTCATGAGACCAGGGATTATTTCATCAATAAATCGTTATAGAAAGTTTAAAACATTAAGGAGTCGCCCATAAATGACGTCATGGGTATAGCCAAGCAGCCTACTTGGGAATTCATGGTATCGCATGTTAAAGACAGCCATTTAACCCAACGGGTACTCTGATGACAGGAGGGTCATAGGGACTTAAAATTTTTTGATGACTTCATTTATGGGTGACCCTTAATGTACTTAGTTTTAAATTACTAAACCATTAACTAATCATTAAGATATCTCATTTGGCGTATTTCATGAAAAATGGAGATGATCAAAACCAATTTGTAATCAGAATGGAGATGATCATAATTCATTTTAGCTCCAAAGGGAGATGATCAAACTTCATTCTTCATCGACGATATATGTACTACCTGCATTTAATTATAAAATCAAAACTGACTACTTCAAATTTGCACTGAAATCAAATTTTAACTCAAATCTCTAACTTCTGCAAGAAAACAAAAATAGGTGTTGTAAAACTACTCAGTTGCAAATGTATGGTATTCAACGCGTTCTTACGGATCTTTAATAAATGATGTCTTGAGTAAGATGTGTGTTAGTCTTCTCGTACATTAGCTTTATTTGATGCTAAAGATAGTCCGATTTGTAAAACTAAAGAGATAATAATAGGGCAAGCGGATTTTGCGAACGCGGGACCGAATTACATGCTGACTTCATGCGAATTGGCTTGATCACTGGTAAACAATGCTTTTGCAGTCAACGCCAGTAGAGTAGGCTAAATAAGAGTTTTGCTAGTAAAAATAAGCTAGACAGCAAATGCTAAAGGACGTCAGTCACGAACAATCTCTCACCATTTTTGCCCAAAAACGTATCTTTGACGTGTAACAATTGAAAATGATCCGCAAAATGGTGATGTTTGAAAGACGTCACTCATAAAATATCCCTTAATACCACATTTAAGCAATATAAAAGGGTTGCAAAAATAATGATATTTAAAAAACGTCATTTACGGAAGATCCCTTGCTAACTTTGAGCAATATACATATGGCTGTAACAAAGGTTATTAAGTGGGATCCAAAATCAGTAATGTTTGAAAGACATCTTTTACGGGCAATCCCTTACCATCTTTAAGCCATGTACTTAAGCCCGTGACATAATATTAAAATAGAACAAAAAAAATATTTAAGTTAGGAAGTATGATGCTTTAAAAATTACCATTTTAAGGGCGTCATTTATACAAAATTTCTGACCATCTGTAGTATGTGCATGAAATGTGGTTTAAATAGGCCGGAAAAAATTTTAAACTTGTAAAGGGGGAGACTAAAAAAACATGTTGAAAATACGTCGTTAATATACAATTCCTCACTATCCATAACCTATTTACTTGTGTGCATGATGTGCATCTATTAGATGTTCAAAACATTTTAAAGTTGTAAGAAAGGTACTTTAAACTATGATATGTATGCGGCCCCATTAATCAATAATCCCTAACTACCTTTAACCTAAATATGTTTGTGTATACCAGGAAGTTAAAATAGGGTAGACAATTTTATTAAAGTATGAAATTAATTACTTAAAATTATATTTCTAGCACGTCATTTAAGGAAAATCTCTTTTTTGAAATCATACAAGTGTGCGCTTGTCATGGTATTAAAAAATGTTGGACAATTAGAAGTTTAAAATAAGAGTACTTAAAATTTGTCGTTCGTGAACGATTCCTCAGTATTTATTACCTGTGTGCGTAGGTACATTGTATCAAGCATAATTATGTTGTAAACCATTTTGAAGTTGTAAATGGGGTACGACAAAAATATGATATTTAGAAGCCGTCGTTTCTAGACGATCCGTCGCTATCTATAACATATTTAATCACGCATTTCCGTGACATGTAGTAATGAACAGAAATCTGTAAAATAGTGAGGATAAGAATGCCGAAAAGCTGAGCTGGTACTCAAAGTTTGAACACCAAAACTGTAAATGCGGATACACAAATTTTAAAGCGGAGTCTCAAACCCACGAACGCAAGGCTACTCTTTAAATGTACATACTTAGTGTTAACATTTATTTGTAAAGTAATTTCGTCACAATTTTCTATACGTATTTCTGTCGGCAAAACCTAAACAGCCAAGTGTGCACCTCCATGCATTTGTGCCTAGTTTTAAATCATTAGCATAAGCTCATCAGCATGCTTAAAAATGGTCTTTAGACACTAAACTTCAGCAGCATATCAGCATCTATAACATATTTAAGAAGAGAGTACAAAATATATTTTTAGAGAATGAATTAAGTGAAAATAAAGTCGCACCATAACAATTAACTTAAATATCAGTTTTTTACAAAGTTTAAATGCAAATTTATCAGTTTTGCCTATTTTTGACTACAACTATTTGAACTAGCTATTTAACCTATATGTAACCTTCTTAAATAATTGTTATGTACTAGCTGGGGTAAACCCGTGATATGATTTTTCTGTAGGGACTCTTCCAGTGAATAGGTGGGGTTAACTTAATAAAGTACACCAAACAAGCACGTTTATTCTTGTGAACTGGTCTTATACACCAGGTATCTTTATTCACTCTCGAGTTAAATAAAAATTAAACAAATATGATCTTGAATTACCTTAGAATAAATAACTAAACTTAGGAGGGTTACAATTGTGTTAAGTCACTACTTATACTAGTAGGTAATTTGTAATTGTTCAAACCCATGTTAATTACCCTAAAATGCAACAACAAGATCATAAGATACTTTTCTGTAGTCGTTACTGTCTCGTACTAAAGTATTCACGAAATTTTTTAAGTCTTAAGTACATAGGAAATAGGTAAAAGAAAGCTCATTCAAGTATTTTAGGTCATGCACACGACTCAGTTCTTTTGAGAGTTTTGCTTTAAACTTAATATTTACCCAACACCTTTTACCCACCGTATTTAAGAATCGAAAATCTCAATCTTAAATTGTCATCGCCTTGCTAATTTTGATTCTTGATAATAAATTCATACATCAAAATCTCAGCAAAAATGACCAGAATTATAACTTTCAGGAGTTTGTGCGGGCACCTACAACTTCAATTCAAAATTAGGAATAATTGTGTAGTATATTACACTTTAAATTAGTTTTTTTATCTGCATAATTCACAAGAATTTTTACAATTTTGCAATACTTGACCAATTTTATTAAGTCATGTATAGCTTTATACTTTACAAAATAGTGGAATTTTATTGTTTTTAACAGATGCAAAAATAGGGAATATTTTTGCCAAACTAAGCTTTTATTTCGTTTAACTAAAATTTTGTTGTACGACTGTTTATGGACCACTCTTTAGCAATTCAAAATTGGTTTGCTGTAATTATTTGATGTAATAATTTATTATGATAATTACTTCAGACATATTAAAATTATGACTAGTAAATAAGTACTAGTGACTAAAGTATTTAATTTTTTAGTAGAGCCAAAATTAATACTAGCCTATGTAATTTTAGATTTAAAGGAAAAGTCGTGATAACTTAATTGTTTGTGTTTTTAATAACTTTGCAACAAATGTGTGAACAGCGATGTCAAAAACTCCGTCAACCTTTCATGATGTAACTTACACGAATAAATCTATTGTTTCAAGACAAAGTACACTGGGTATGCTAAAGATAATTTTTTTTCTGCAGCAGTAACTAATACTGAATTTATTATTCTGTAATTATATCCAAATCATGTGCTACTAATGGCAATAACGTACTAGTGAATTAAAATAAAATATTAAAATGTAAAATTTAATAGGTGGAAACTTGACGAATCAGTACCTTTTGACAATCCTGATGCCAGTGGCATTTGTTCTTATAGTAATAACGATAATTATAATTGCCTGCTCAGTGTACTATAGAACGGTTCGAAGTCTAAAAGAAAAATTGCGTGAATTAACAGACGAGGAGCTTCAAGTCTTTTTTGATGGAAATCTAAAAGCAGACCAAGCTTCTTCTGGTTACGGATTCATTGATTCTCAACCATTCAACAAGGAATTCGAAATTCCAAGCGACCAATTACAAATTTGTAGCCTTATACTTTAATTGCAATCCCTAATTTTTCAATTTGCTAATTTAATCCATATAAATACATATTTTTCCTTTTTTATACTGATCGTCAGAATCATATTATTGTTTTATTTTTTGCTTGATTGTTATTTAAAATTAATAGTTCATGGGGAGAAGTTAGGATCTGGTGCATTTGGACTCGTTTTCCTAGGCGCATTGAAAGGCTCAAATAAACCCGGAAGCAGAACAGCTGATGACATACCTGTTGCTGTTAAAACTGTGAAGCTAAATGTGGAAGTTTTGATTTTCGTAGCACTCCTTACGGAAATAAAAGTGATGTGCTTTGTGGGAGAGCATCTTCACATTGTGGCTCTTTATGGAGCTCAAACTGCCAAGATACGAACACGTAAGTGAATAGCCTTTGGACAATTTAATTATTTTGCTAGATTTAAAATATCTCCTTTTGAGGAATCATCAATTATTGGCGTCAAGAGTAAAGGCAGTGATAATACCTGCATACCAACGACCTTTTATACTAGAGAGAGCCATGCGCCAAACGTTTAACCTAAGGGCAGGAAAATGATGGGATCTTTAATATTTTGATACATTAATTACGGCACATTCACTTATCTAAATCCTTCTGAATTACTTATTTCAATATTTGATTCCTAATCTTGTACTTAATTTTAGGCGAGGTATACATCGCACTAGAATTTTGTGCAAACGGAGATTTATTGAACTTTTTAAAGAAAAATCGAGCTAACTTTGACGATTTGATTGGAAAATCAAGAGAAATTGTTCAGGATCAGAATCCCGGAGATGCTGCTACAGCGACTTTCCCTAATGAATACCAAATGACTACTATTTCTATCTCTGAGCCGTCAAACGTTCATTTTAACGTAGAGACCAACCAATCCGCCGTGTACTCCACGTGTGATCTTATAAAATGGGCTATGCAAATATCAAACGGAATGGGGTTTCTTGGGTCAAAAAATGTAAGGAGATATGCTACTCAATTTTATTTTAAAGACGCAATAGGTTGCAAAAAAATAAAGTTGAAAACGGGAGTACTTAAAACTTAAAACTGTAAAGGACGTTATTATGGACGATCCCTGAATATCTATATAGTATAGGTATATTCATTACATGTGGTTACAATAGGTGGGAGCACTTGAAACTATAAAATGTGACGGACGTCATTATGGACGATCGCTGAATATCTATACAGTATGTAGGTAAATTTATGACATGTAGTTAAAATAAGTTGAGAAAAATTTTAAAGTTAAAAATGGGGGTACTAAGAAGTATAATATTTGAAGGATGTCATTATGTAAAAAAAATTTTGAACTTCAAACTAGTGGTACTTGTACCTTAAACTATGATTTATGAAGGACGTCTTTTATGGACGATTCGTCACCATCTCTAACCCACTTACGTACGCATGTCTGGGACATATGGTAATGAATAGAAATCTGTAAAGTGGTGAGAAAGGCGGACTGTGATGCCCATAGATTTTACGCAGTGTGTGTAAACACACGACCAACCATGTAGAATTTTAAAAATGGTAAGTATGCACGTCATTGTAACCTTACGGGAGCTGACACTCGGCTTTTCTCCGTAAATAAAGTCAAGTGTAGAAAATTTTGAGAGTTGGTCCATTTAATATCTAATTGCAAGAAAAATACTGTGTAGATAATACCCGAAAACTATACAGCACATCTACATCGCATTTGCGTGATTTAAGACGTCGTTTAAATATAATTACTTAGAAAATACGACCTGTAGCGTACAACAATGAAAAGGGGGACAGACAGGCAGACAGACACATAGACGGATAGACAAAACCATTTCATTAGATGCAGCTTAAGCTCAGCATCTAAAAAGCGCGAAGTGTAAAAAGCAGGCAAAATTTAATTTAATAATGCTTGCATACTAGGTAATTCACGGAGATTTGGCTGCAAGAAACGTTCTGCTTACGGGAGATAAAACTGCCAAAATAAGCGATTTCGGTCTTTCCCGCCAACTGCACAACTATGCAACATACAAGAAAAAAACAAAGGCACGACAGATAATTATAGAACATGATCAAAATTAATGAAGAACCAAACTGTACGAAAGCAAAATAACTAATTTTATTTATTCCAGGCTCCGTTGCCGTGGAAATGGATGGCAATTGAGTCTCTGCGTGATGCTGAGTTTTCTATCCAGTCCGACGTTTGGTCTTTTGGTGTGACGCTCTTTGAAATATTTTCATTAGGAACCATTCCGTATGCTGGACGTAATTGGACAAAAGAGTTTTTAGATGATCTTGTTGCTGGACTCAGATTAAATACGCCAATGTTTGGAAACGATGAAATGTAATTATTAATACTAATTATCTTAAATTTTTACTAGGGTTGACTTGTCATATGTCCTGTAATAGTAGACGGGTCTAGGAGGTCAGTGTTCGAAAAGTACACAGGTTCTACTATTACAGGGAACACATTATGATATATATATTATATGTATATAAATGCAAGTTTGTTTAAAATTGCTAAACAGTATTGATTTTTTATAAGACGCAATCTGATGATGGACTGCATGAAGCGGGAACCGTTGGAAAGAATTAAATTTCACGAAATGGGTCATCGTTTGATTGAAATTCAGAAAAATCTTAAGTTAAACTTGAACCCTAATGCGTCGAGTAATTACATTGTTACCTAATTTCTCATCTCTAATAACAGTTGAGTAAATTTAGGTATGATACAGTTTAAACCACCTGTAAACATTACTGTGCTATATATGCACTTTAATAAGTACCGAGTAGTTCTTTTTAAATATTCATCACAATTTTATTTTACACACATAATAGATAATTAGTTAAATGCAGCACAACACATATATAGGCAAGTTCGCTTCGCTATTGTAGTAACCCACCTGTAGTAGTTATTTTTGTTTTTAAAACAAATTAAGCAAGCTTTAATTTAGCATTGTACTAGTGTTAGG